>PVIW01008077.1:0-64934 GCA_004026585.1 Noctilio leporinus | reverse complement strand
TCTGGGAAGCTCCTTATTTCTCCTTCTATCTTGAATGAGAGCCTTGCTGGGTAGAGTATTCTTGGTTGCAGGCCTTTGTTTCCCATGACTTGAAATACTTTTTGCCATTCCCTTCTGGCTTGAATTGTTTCTGTTGAATAATCATTTGATAGCCTTATTGGAGCCCCTTTGTATGTTATTTGTCTTTTCTCTCTTGATGTTTTTAGGATTCTCTCTTTGTCTTTGAAAGTAGCCATTTTAATAATAATGTGCCTTGGTGTTGGTCTGTTTGTGTTGATCCTCATTGGGACCCTCTGTGCTTCCTGAACTGGATTAATATTTTCACTCATCATGTTAGGGAAATTTTCTATCATGACTTTTTTGAACAGGTTTTTTCCATTCCTTGTTTCTCTTCTCCTTCTGGTATCCCTATGATACGGATGTTGTTACGTTTCATGTTGTCCTGCAGCTCTCTTAACCCCTCTTCAGTCTTGTTAAGCCTTTTTTTATTCTCTTGTACTGTCTTGGAGTATTTGTCTACATTATCCTCCAACTCGCTGATCCGGTCCTCTGCTTCCTCTAGCCTACTGTTGATTCCTTGTACTGTATTCTTCAATTCAGAAATTGTATTCTTCATTTCCTCCTGGCAGTTATTGATAGTTTCCATGTCCTTTTTTCATGGTCTTGTAGTTCTCAGTAAGTTCCTTGTAACTTCCTTGGAGTTCTTTGTAATTTCCCTGGAGTTTTTTGTAGTTCTCCTGGAGTTGTTTACAGTTTCCTTTGATGTGGTGGAGCTCACTGAGCTTCTCTATCATCATTCTTTTGAATTCCTTCTCTGATATTCCAGGTGCCTCTGTTTCATTTTGTGTTCTTTCTGGGGGTTCTTCCTTTCCTTTTGGTGATGGACTGATTCTTTTTTTCCCCATTTTGGGTGTCTGTTCTTGCTATTTATTTATTTATTTATTTATTTTTGTTCTTTCCTTGGTTTAACCTGCTTTGCTTCCTTGCCTTAGTTGAGCAACCTTCTGTGATAGGAGATTTGTGGAGTTCAATGTTGCCGTCTCCCAGATTTTCTCCACTTGCTGTTCTTGGTGTGTCCTTTATTTGGGCTGCCTGGTTGTATTCTGGGCCTATGGGCTACTGTCCTGCTGGCCTACTCTGCCTCTGGGCTGTGCTCCCCTGTGTCCAGATGCTGCCCACTCCAATTCCTAGGGTCCTGAAGACATCTCACGCTCCCTATCTTGTCCTCTAGCTGCTTTGGTACTTGAGAACACCATCAGCACTGCTCTCTACTCTGTCGCCATGTTCTCTCCTTGTGTATGAATTTTGTTTGGCTACCACAAGAAAATACTATAGGCTTGGTGGCTTCAACACCAGACATTTATTTTCTCACAGTTCTAGAGGCTGGAAAGTCTAAAATCAAGATGCTGGCTAAGCCAACTTCTGTTGAGGGTTCTCTTCCTGGTTTATAGATGGCCACCTTCTCCCTTTGTCCTCACATAGCCTTCTCTGGGTGTATCCCTATGGAGAGAAAGAATGAGAGATAGAGAGCATGAGAGCAGCGGGGAGAGGGGGAGAGAGAGAGAGAGACAGAGAGAGAGAGAGAGAGAGAGAGAGAGAACTCTATCTGTTGAACAATACCTAATTCATTAATTGATTTAATAGATGTATTTTGAGCAACTACTAATGCCAGCTATTCTGTTAGATCTATAGGGTAGCTATAAAGCTGGAAGAACATAAAAATATATAATGGGCTTAGCACACTGTATTATATTCATGTGAGTTATTGTTACAGGGCAGAGCTTCACCAATAATTGAATTTCAGGGCTAGTACTTCCAACTCAACCTGTCCAAAACCAAAGTCATAATTCCCCTCTGGAATGCCTCTTACCTCTTAACCTTCTCCACTCCAGACAGATAAACAACATCTGTTTTTCCTTCTTTGTTTCCTGTTTTGATTAATTTAACATCTAACCAGTCATCTAAATTAGATGTATGCATCACCTTTAATTTTACTCTCTCTTTTTCCACATTTAATTGGTCACTTTTTATTAGTGTGCTGGCTCACATCAGATCAAGAAATCTGATTGAGGACATCTATTCCAAACTCCACATCCTGTGATATCTAATGGGTAGCTTGAAATCAGCCATGGGGAAGTATTTACACCATGTAAATCAACAAAGTATATAAATCAAGTTAAAATTTTTTTTAAGGATCCATTTGCTTACCAGCACAGCACTGTTTCTCAGTGTTGTTCAAGTCTATCAACTTTCAGTCTCTGCTATACCACTATCTAAGAAATGGCTCTCATTTATTATCTAGCCCTTTGCTAGAGCCTCCTAAATGATCTCCTTACCTTTGCCTCTCAAGCCTCCAACCTCTCACCATAACTCTCTTTGTAAACATGTATTGGATTGTGTTTCATCTGCTTAGAACATCCATTGCCTAGAGGAATCAGTCCTTCCTCAGGCAGCATCATGTGTTTTTATAAGGCCCTGCTCTAAGGGTAGTTAAGTTATGTTTGACATTTTCAAGCACAATTGAGTTCCATTTCACAAAGTAAAGACCAGTTCAAAAGCGAAATTACTTTCTCTTATCTGTTGAAGAGAAGTTATCTGTGCTCAGGCAGCCTGCATACTCTTTGCTACTCTCAGGAGAAAGTCTTGGGACTTGGGGAGTAGGTACACTAAACACACAACTTCAATAGCTTCAGCTTCCTTATGGGTAGAGGCAGGGGTAAAACAGGGAAGACACCCAGAATTTTACTCTAATAACATGTTTCTTTTAAATTACTGGGTCATTTAATCTCAGTATTTCCAGGATGAAATGGGAGCAATCTCTCTGGCTTGCTTTCTATTTCCAAAACAAAATACGAAATCAAAGTGCTTCTATGATTGCAAATGCTCTCTGAAGACTTAGCTGATGGTAAGCATTATCTCCAGAAGTTGGGGTGTACTGATACGAAGAGGTGTATTGTGAGAAATTCAGGTAAAATAGTAGATTGGAGAGATGGCAATGAGGAGCTACTGGAGTAGAATTTGCTTGTTGTGGGTTAAAGGTTGCAATAGCAGATTATTTACAATGAATTTTAGAATTGCAAAGCATTTCACAACCACTCTTCAGTGTAGTCCTACAGACTGACATAAGACTAAAAGTGATGAGGCCAAATCTAAAAGAGTCAGCCTGTGGGTAGTAAGCATGAATAATAATTGAAATGAGAAAAGGCCCAGAACAGTACATCTCTAAGAGCAGGCCCAGAACAGTACATCTCTAAGAGTCTTGATCCCTTTTCTTACAGCTGTTTGCAGGAAGATTCTAGCTTCATACTATGGTTGGGTGGGCTGGGTTACTTTGATGGCATTGTGGGTTGATTAGTGCTGTCCTTTAGGAGAATTGCATCTGCTTTGCCCTCATACCCCTCTGTGTTTCCATTGTCTTATTATAACACTTCTCTCATTCTACTTTGTTTGTAGTTGTTTCAGTAGACAGGCAGTGTGACTTGTATCTTGGTTTGGTGTTGGAAATGTTTTACACAGTAGGTCCTTCCTAACATGCCCTTCAACTCCAAGACCCAGATCCATTCAAGCTGATTCCAATCATGAATGGCCTAATATTAGGCAGATCAAGCATTTGCTTGAGAAACCATCTAAATAGAGATATTAAAGATTTAAAAAATATGTATTTGATATTTCACAAAAGGATTGACACAATGTGATGCCACTTTATATGCTCAAGTATGATTATAGTAAAAGAGGCAGACAATATTAAGTATTGGTTTGGTGGGAATATAAAATGGTACAGCCACTTCGATAAATAGTCTGCTGGTTCTTCAAAGAGTTAAGCATAAAGTTACTACGTAATCCAGCAATTCCATTCCTAGGTATACACTTAAAAGAATTGAGAACATATGTTCATACAAAAACTTGTACAGTAGTACTCATAGCAGCAATACTAACAATAGCTCCAAAGTGGAAACAACCCACAAGACTATCAAATGATGAATGGATCCACATAATCTTGTTAATTTTTCTGTAATCCAATTGCTGCTTTGCTTTTCTCCATTTTAATGTCAAATGCATAAAAGAAACTACAGAACTGATACTCTCCAGAGCATTTGACATTTTGCACCCCAGCACATGTTGTCAGTCTGGATCAAATACATTCTTATTTGTTTTAAAAGGTGGCATGGCCACATGGTGGAATATTATGCAGTCATAAAAAGGAATGAAGCACTGATACATGGTATAACATGAAAGAATCTTGATAACATTATACTAAGTGAAATAAGCCAGGCATAGAATATCACATATTATATGATTCAATTTATGTAAATTGTTCAGACAAGGAAAATCTACAGAGACATAAAGTAGATTAGTGGTTACCTAGGGCTGGGAAAGGGGTGGAGGAAATGAGGTGTAACTGATATAGAGTATTTTGTGAGGGGAGGGTGATGAAGATGTTCTAAAATTGATTTTGGTTCTGGTGGTTGTACAACTCAATATAATATAAGCCACTTTTAACATTTTAAAATTTATGTTTTAATCCTCACCTGAGGACATATTTATTGATTTTGGAGAGAGAGGAGAAGGAGGGAGAGAGAGAGAGAGAGAGAAGGAGGTTGAGATTTGTTGTTCCACTCATTTATTCATTCATTGGTTGGTTCTTGTACATGCCCTGACTGAGGATTGTTCCCAGAACCTTGGCATATGTGGAGGATGCTCTAATCAACTGAGCTACCTGGCTGGGGCCAAATTTTACATTTAAATAGTGAATGGTATGGCAATAAAAATGAATTGCCATAGCGATTATAGGAAATATTAGATTTTGTTGGACTATCTTATGCTTATTTTACATGTTAATGTTATCTTCATTTTGAATTATATATGGGCATGTAGGACTTATAATATCTCTTCACAGCTTGGGGTTTCTAAAAGTCTCAATCTGGCCCCATTGGACTCAAGCTGCCCATCATATATTACATTTAATCTTTCCCTCAGCTTTCCCCTTCAAAATCATTTGCCCTGTGTTCTATACCTATCTGGTTATTACAATGAAAGTGATAAACTAACGAGTATAATGTATAGTGAATAAAGATAGCACTTACAGTTTGAAATATGTCTTAACCCGAAAGAAATTATTAATAGGGAATTGCAGGCCTCATGGCAGTAGGGAAAGTCATTTTGGTTAGTCATAGCATTTCAGGCCTCCTCAAATCATATCAAGTTGATACCATCTCACCCTACCCGCTCCTATATATTTAATTTAAGATGGAATCTAAGGAGGGGCCAGTGGAATATCTCCAAGTTTGTTTGGTTATTGGCTAGACAACACAGCAAGGCATCTTTTTATCACTGACAGATTCTCACCTTGAAATTGTCACTTTGCCTCTATCAGATAAATATCTTGCCTTTCTTTTGTGAGCTGCATAGAGCTTACTACTCGATGTGAGATAAATGGTTCTTATCTTTCAGGCCCAGGCTTGCTTTAGGTTAAAAAGAAAAGCCAGGATTTAAAGGTATCCCTGAAAGGGACCTCTACCTGATTGGTGGCCAAGGTAATTGCCAGATGTTATGCCATTATGTGCACTTGAATGTACCAAGAAGTGGTCATTTCTAGCAGATGTCCTACTTTTAATATTGAGGCCCTGTCTGGGAGAAGAAAAGTGGAAAGAGCATCAGCATTGCAGTCAGATGGATTTGGGATGAAATTCCAGTTTGCATTTCTTTTTAGCTTAATGAACTTGAATAAGTTGCTTAATGTTTCTGAGCTGCAGTTTCCTTGTTTGGAGAGTTGGGAATAATATTCCTTACCTCATCAAGTTGTCGTGAGCATTACAGGTGGTAACAGATGTCAAGTGCCTTACATTGTGTTTGGCATAGAGTATGAGCTCAAAAAATGTTAGTGAAGGACAAATATCATATGATCTCACCCATTACGGGACAATAATGAGCAAAACTAACAACAAGCAAAACAGAACCAAGTATATGAATACAAGGAATAAGCCTTCAGTGGTCAGGGGAAAAGGGGTTGGGGGGAGGGGGGAGGCAGAGGCAAGAAAGGGGAGCAGCTTAGACAAGAACCTAGTATAAAGGAACCATGGACATGGACAACAGGGGGGATTGACTTTGCGGGGAATGGGTGGGTGGGGAGGGGGACAGAGGGGAGCGAAAAGGGGATGGATGTAATACAACAACAATAAAATTAAAAAAAAAAAAGTTAGTTCCCATCTCCTCCAAGATAGGAGACCTTGTCCTGGCAACCTAAACATAACAAAGGTACAAATCAGTAGCAGTTCTCTTTAGCCTAGAAAACCAGTAGTTACTGTGTTGTAAATCCTGTCCTGGAATCTCATATGTGAAGGTTGTTAATATATGTGCATATGTTTAGCATTCTGGGCTGACAGGATGGTAAGGTTGATAATGAGCAGGGTGGTGAATAAGAATCTGACTACTTTGCTGGTATGTATACTTAAAGAAGTATAATATCTGATCTTTCATGGAACCAGATTGCAAATTACAGTCCTGGCAGTGCTTTCTTAACTGCCATAATCTACTCTGGGTCTTTATGTCTTCTGTGTATAGGAAAATCACCAGGACCTTGAAGCAATGGAAATAATAATATCTTACATTTGAATAGTACTTTACAATTTTAGTATATTCAACATATATTCACATCAATTATTCTGTTTGATTCTCAACCTAATCAAGTGACAAGGCAGATATGAGTATTATACTCTTTTTGGTGGAAAAAAACCAACCCAAGACTCAAAAAGGTTAACAAAAATTTAGTAGCAAAATTGGTATTAGAACCTTTGTCTTTGGACTCTCTAGTTCAATGTTCTGTCCACTGTACTGTTTTAAATGGAGTTTGAATGGTTGTGGCCAAAATGGAACATATTTGAAAACATAAATAGAACATAATATTTTGTTATATAACATCCCAGCTGCTGGGTCTGGCTTAACAGAAGCTTGAAAAACAGCAGAAGAGGGTGGGAGGTAACCAAGTGTATAAGATGAATTCTGCATTTTAATATGTTCAACAAAAGCAGTTGAGGGTGCTTAGAATGTGGACTGTGCCAACACTGAATCTTCAACCCTTAGGAGTCAGCAAAATGTCTGCTCCTTACATGGTTTTAGACAGCAGGGAAAGTGTTGGAGGTGAGAAAAGGTTAAAGATGAAAGCAAGAGAGGGGAAAACTATGAAGCAGGTCTCAGAGGAGATAAAAAAAGAATGGTATTAGATCATGATTAGAGGTATTGACCTTAGTGAGGAGGAAAAAATTATTTTATTTTGTTTGGGGAAGGAGAATGAAACTGGAAGAAATTCTGAAGTGGAGAAGAATTTTGCAGGGATAGCTTTCACCTTCACCATAAAGCAAGAAGAGAGGTTACTGGCTAAGGTAGGTGGGCTCAGGTTGTGTGTCTGAGGAGAGTTCTAACAATTTGAAGTAGTACTTTGGGTAAACATAGTCAGAGAGCCAATGAATAAGTTGGGGAATAGCAATGGGAATTACCTACACCACCTCTCCCACACTGAAAGGACAAAAAAGATGCTCATAGCTTATTTATCTTTTAGCAACTCAGCACATAATAAGGCTAGGAAGAAATGATAAAGGGAAAGATAATATAAGGAAGATCCACAGGGGTGGGGGTTACTCTTTCACCCTTACTCCCAACTTTCCTGCTTCAGGCCTTCATCACATGAGTACTCTAACTCCCACCTACCAGGTGGCCAGACTGTCTCCCCTCCAATTCATCATCTATTGTACTTAACACTCTATTGTATATGTTAATTAGGCAGTTTCTGAGTCTTCTCTATGCCCCTGGAGTCTAGCACAGACCTAGCATGTAGTAGGCACTCAATAATTATTCTTTGGATAAGCCACTATAATAAAATTTCTTTTTTAAAGTATATTTTATTGATTATGCTGTTACAGTTGTACCAATTTCTTTCCCTTTGCTCCCCTCTTCCCAGTAGCCCCCATTCCTCTAGCAATCCCACCCCCCTTAGTTTATGTCCATGGGTCCTGCATGTAAGTTCTTTGGACTTACCCATTCCTATATTATTCTTAACTTTTCCTTGTTTATTTTGTACCTACCAATTATCCTTCTTTATCCCTGCACCATTTCCCCATTTCTCCCCTTCTCCCTCCCAGCTACTAATCCTTCAAATGATCCCCATACCTATGATTTTCTTTCTATTCTGGTTGTTTGTTTAGCTTGTTTTCATTTATATTTGTTTAGGTTCTGTTGTTGATAATTGTGAGTTTGTTGTCATTTTAATGTTCATACTTTTGATCTTATTTCTCTTAAATAAGTCTCTTTAACATTTGATATAATAATGGCTTGGTGATGATGAACTTCTTTAACTACCTAGTCTGGGAAATACTTTATCTGCCCTTCCATTCTAAATGATAGCTTTGATGGATAAAATAATATTGGTTGTAGGTATTTGCCTTTCATCACTTTGAATACTTTTTGCCGGTCTCTTCCTGCCCCAAAGTTTCTTTTGAGAAATTAGCTGACACTTGCATAGGAACCCCTTTGTATGCAACTCTCTTCTTTCATCTTGCTGCTTTTAAGATTCTCTCTTTATTTTTAATCTTTGGCATTTTAATTATGATGTGTCTTGGTGTGGTACTCTTTGGGTCTAGCTTGTTTGGGACTCTGTGCTTCCTGAATTTGTATGTCTATTTCCTTCACCAAATTTAGAAAGTTTTCCTTTATTATTTTTCACATAAGTTTTCAATTTCTTGTTTTCCTCTTCTTCTGACACACCTATAAGAGGGAACAATGATGCTTGCTCAGCACTTGCCCCCCTCTCCAGGCACTTCTCCCACTTCCTGTAAGGGACTGGCGCCTCTCTAACTGTTGCCCTGGTTGTAGTTCCCAGAGTTGGTGTGTCTGCAGATGTTCTGGGACTGTAGGGGTCTCTAAGCAAATGGACTTTGCTGAGAGACCAGCAGTTTCTTTCTCCACCCTGACCCCCACTGGTTTCACAGTCAGAAGCAATAAGACTTTCTTTTCCCTGGTGCTGGAATTGCGAGGTGTGCAGTCTGGTCCAGTCCTGGGAGTGCTCCCCAGGTGTCCCTCCCTACTTTTTTTGCCAGCTGGCTACAGCTGCTATCATTGCTGCTGCCACCACAATCTGTCCTCTCTGCCCTAACTCTGTCCCTCCTACCTGTCTAGATGAGTATTTCTTCTTTATATCTTTGTTGGACTTCTATGCAACTTGATTTTCTGAAACTTCTGGTTATCTGCACTTTTGAGGTACTTGTAGTCCTTCTTAGTTGTGGAGGGAGATGCAGAATGTCTACTTACACCTCCATCTCAGCCAGAAGTCTAGGATAATATTTCTTTTTTATTTAATTTTATCATTGTTGTATTACATCCATCCCATTTTCACTCCCCTCTGTCCCCTTCCCCACCCACCCACGACCCTCCAAAGTCAATCCCACTTTTCCATGTCCATGGTTCTTCCATACTAGTTCCTTGACTAAACTGCTCCCCTTCTTTGCCTCCTCCTCCCCTCTTCCCCTTCCCCTCTGACCACTGAAGGTCTATTCATTGTATTCATGTATCTGGCTCTATTTTGCCTGTTTATTTGTTTTGTTCATTACTGTCCTATAATGGGTGAAATCATATTAGAGTAATATTTCTAAAATAAAAATATGATCATGCTACTTGCCTTTTTTAGTTGAAATAAAATTGATATAGAACATTATATGAGTTTAGGTATGCAACATCATAATTCAATATCTGCATACACTGCAAAGTGATCACTAAAAAGCTGCTTTCTTTAGGAAAAAAGATACAGTCAAGATGGAGGTATAGGTAAACACAGCTCACCTTCTCACACAACTACATCAAAATTACAACTAAATTATAGAATGACCAGTGTGAGAAATGCCAGAAATTGAGTTGAATGGAAGTCCAACAACTATGGAACTAAAGAAACCACCTTCATGGGTACTATGTGGCCCCAGACTAGTAGGAGATACAGAATGGGCCAGTCCCACACACACATGTGATGGATAAAAATTTTGGAGGAATATCTTGGGAGCAAGGGGTCCCAGCTCCACACTAGGCCCCCCAGCCTAGCACTCCAGTTCCAGGAAGATAAGCCCCCATAAATTCTGGCTGTAAAAGCCAGAAGGGTTTGAGTCATTGTAAGGAACTACTGGAGTCCCAGGAAGTACCTCTTAAAGAGCTCACCACAGACTTACGCAGACTCACTTCTTCTGAGCCAGCATTGGGAGAGCAGCTTGAAAGCACCAGTGGCATATGAGGAGGAACTGAGATGGCTGCCATCAAGGTGAGAGCTGAGGGATAGCTTTCTTGCAGACAGAAAGACCTGCAGAGAATATTGTTCCTTTTCTGGGCCCTTTGCCAACAGAGCTGCAGAGCTGGAAGGTGGTGGCCATATCTGCGACTCCCTCATCCTGACTCACATGGTTTGCTCTGTTATGGAGAATCTCTGAGGCTCCACTCCACCTAATTTATGGCCCACCTTAGCTGTTAACTCTGGATTTTTCATATGAATAGCTCCACATCTTCCTAAGTCCTCTCAAACAAATGAATCTCAGTGAGCCTCCCTCTCCTATACCTCTGGCTATGTGGCCCCAGGCCTGGTACTAAGCAGAAGCCAACTTTGGGTCACAGTTTGGCTTCACCTGAGAACCTCCAAGCCCAGTGAAGGTAGCAGCCATATGCAGATTGCTTTGTAACTCATGCTAGGTGACCCTGGGTGGAACACAAGGGTGGATGAACCTGGCCTGCACTACTCAGGAAATCTCAGACCCTGTGCATCAGTGAACAGCTATAGACTATGTCAGGGGACTAACACCCTGCCCCTGCATGACTGATCCTCCACAGTTTGTAGTCAGTAGTCACAGCTATTCCTTGCAGCTGACTGGCCTGGGTAGATCCTACCCATTGACCTGCCAACAGCAATCAAGACTCCACTATAAGGCAAGAAAGGGGAGCAGCTTAGACAAGAACCTAGTATAAAGGAAACATGGACATGGACAACAGGTGGGATTGACTTTGGGGGGAATGGGTGGGTGGGGAGGGGGACAGAGGGGAGCAAAAGGGGATGGATGTAATACAACAACAATAAAATTTTAAAAAATAAATTAAAAAAAGGAAAAAAAAAAGACTCCACTATAAGAGGAGAGTGTACTCATCCCACATGAAGGGTGCACCTCAAGTACCTAGCTTGGGTGATAGGGGAGGCTATGCAATTGGACCATAGTGTACACTTACTACATTAGGCCATGCTACCAAGACCAGGGATTCATAGCAGCTTGACCTAATATATAGGAACAAACACAGGGAGGCTGCCAAAATGAGGAAACAAAGAAACATTGTTCAAATGAAAGAGCAAATAAAAACTCCAGAAAAAGAATTAAACAAAATCAAGGTGAGCAATTTATCATATGCACAATTTAAAATATTGGTTATAAAGATGTTCAAGGAACAGCATAAAAAAGACCCAGGCAGGAATAAAGGATATACAAATGGAAAATTAAAAAACAGCTTACACACCCTGGCTGGTAGCACAGTGGATAAGGTGCCGGCCTGCCAACCCAAAAGTCACTGGTTCAATTCCCCAGCCAGGGCACATAACCAGGTTGCAAGCCAGGTCTCCAGCTTGGTCCCCAGCTGGAGGCAGGCGAAGTGCAACTACACATTGATGTTTCTCTCCCTCTCAGCCTCTCTCCCTACCACTCTCTCTGAAAATAATAAATAAAATATTTTTAAAAAACAGCTTACAGGGAATCAACAGTAGAATGGATAAAACTGAGAATCAAAAGAATGATATGGAACATAAGGAATCAACCAAAAAAAATAAAAACAACCCTGGCTGGTGTGGCTCAATGGATTGGTGCTGACCTGCGAACCCAAAGGTCATTGGTTTGATTGCCCAGTCAGGGCACATAACCAGCTTGCAAGCCAGTCTACAGCCAGGTCCTTAGCAGCAGGTGAAAGGCAACAATCCATTGATGCTTCTCTCCCTTTCTTCTTTCCTTCCTGCCCTTCTCTCTGAACATACTGAATAAAATCTTAAAAAAAAAAGCAAAAAACAATCAGAACAACAAAAAGAAAAAAAAATAAAGAAAAAAAGTGAAGATAGTGTAAGGAGCCCCTTGGAAAACTTCAAGCATATCAGCATTCGCATCATAAGAGTACAAGAAGGATAATAGAAAAAGCAAGAAATTGGAAATCTTTTTGAAAAAGTAATGAAAGAAAACTTCCTTAATTTGGTGAGGGAAATAGACATGCAAGTCCAGGAAGCATGAGAGTCCTAAACAAGATGGATGCAAATAGGCCCAAACCAAAGCACAGTATAATTAAAATGCCAAAGTTTAAAGATAAAGAGAGAATCTTAAAATCAGCAAGAGAAAAGTAGTTAGATACCCATAGGGGAGTTCCCATAAGACTGTCAGCTAATTTCTCAAAAGAAACTTTGCAGGTAAGAAAGGATGGGCAAGAAATATTCAAAGTCATGAAAAGCAGGGACCTATAGCCAAGATAGCTCTACTCAGCAAATCTATCACTTAGAATTGAAGGGCAAAAAAGAGTTTCCCAGACAAGAATAAACCAAAGGGGTTCATCATCACCAAACCAGTATTGTATGAAATGTTAAAGGGACTTATTTAAGAAAAAAGAAGATGAAAACTATGAACAATAAAATGGCAATAAACACATACCTATCAACAATGGAATCTACAAAACAACTAAGTAAAAAAGAAGAACAGAGACAAAGTCATGGATATATACAGAGAGCATTTTGATGGTTGCTGGATGGAAGGGGTGTTTGGAGGAATGGGTGAGGAGGTGATGGAGTTAATAAGTGCAAATTGGTAGTCACAGACTAGCCATGGGGATATAAAGTATAGAACAGGAAATAGAGTAGCTAAAGAACTTATATCCATGATCCATGGACATGGACAATGATGTGGGGAATGCCTGAGAGAGTGGTGGTTGCTGGGTGGGGGGTAGGGAAGGGGGAAATTGAGACAACTGTTAATAGCATAATCAATAAAGTATAATTTAGAAGGAAAAAACTTAAATGATCCTCAGCATGGTATTGAGCCCTGTCTTGTGTCTTTTTCCATCTTTCCCCATTTCCCACTTGTTACCTATCCTAACTCAGCCATACTTGACTAGTACTTGCAGTCCTTTAGCAAGCCATGTTCTCTGACCATTGTGCTATTGTACATACTTTCTCTCTACCTGAAATGTCCTACCTATCCTTGTCCACCTTGCAATGTCCTGTTCAGTGATACCAGAGCAGGTCTCAAACATCCTCTTAGAAGTTACCAGAGGGGAGCCACAGTCAAAGCTTGTGACTCAACTGCTTTGATCTTTCTTTGTCCTTCCCATAAAAATAGTTGAAGATAGACTATGAGGTTTCCCTGATTTGTCCAGATGTCCCCTGTGTGAAAATGAGTCTTTCTGGGGTTTAAATATCAGAGTGGGGTTTTCTATCCAGTCATGATGGTAAGCAAAGAACTTACTTCTCCTGAAACACAACTGGAGACTCTACTCATCTCAACATCCTTCAGGAAATAAAAAAAAAACAAAACAAAACAAAACAAAAAAAACCCTTCTCCAAATATTCCAGAAGACCAGCAACAGTATGAATGCACCTTCAGTGGCCTATGAGATGGCACATACTGAAAAGCCCACACGAGCTAAGTAGGAAGTATAAATGAGTGGAAGAATACAGTAGTAGAATGTTCAAGGACCCTAGTAAATTGGAGAGCTCCGTTTCATCTCAAGGTCATTTGTCTTTTCATACTCCATTCATAGCCTTAATAATTTTTTTGTGGAGTATGCTCACTTTGGACTCCTCAGAGAGAGAAGTCTGACCTCTAAAAACAAAAGAGACATTCTGAGTTGAGGAAACAGCTTGACAAAAGGCACAAAGAAAAGAAACGATCTGGGGAATTTTTGTGCCGTCCCTAGTTACGTTTGTCTTAATGACCTACTTCAGCCTGATACCTGACCAGGCCAATACTAGGTTAATGTAGTATAGCACAGTGGTTAATCATATGGACATTGCCCAGAGAGATCTAGGGTAAGTCTTGGCTCCTTAATGCATTAGCTGCATCACCTTGGGCAAGTCATTTAACCTCACGATGTCACAGTGTTTCATCTGTAAAAGGGGTAATAATAGAAACCATCTTAATTTTAATGAGCTAATAATTTGTTCAAAGCACCTCAAACAGTGACTGGTCTGTAGTAAAGCCTCAATAATGTTAGCCATTATTATTGTTATTATTATAATCTAATAATTAAATCTTAGGTGTTGCTGGCTGGTGATGGCTTAATGTTTTTTTGTCTCATAGGAAATATTCTCATTTTCACAGGATCCCTTAGTGCCTTAAAATGACAAGGAAGGTTTTTTCTATCATTATATGGTCAGTAGGAGAGATTTTGGGAAACCTTTTGTTACACCCCACAAAACGAACCCAATGGCTTTATCTGCATGGGGACAGATACTGTATTTTTTGCATCTATAGCCTGAATACTTTCTCTAGAGTTACAAAGAAAAAAGTAAAGGATTATTCCAAGTGCTCCTTGTGATCTGGGCAAGTCCAGCTGCCATCAAAGTGGACAGCAAATACTCCACCCAGCTTACTCTCCTTCCTCCTTCTAGACCTAGACTCTGGTATTTAACGTGCTGATGAACTAGTACTAGGGTGAGCAATGAGTCAGGTTTCCATGTGTTTTGTGTGTGTCTGCTGCAGTCATTATGTGTCTGTGGCAGCCCAAACAATTTCTCAGTGTTCCCTCTAGTCTTTCTTCTATTCAAATCACCTCTCCAAGTCATTCTAAGACTGTCGTAAAGGACTCCTGGGGATCTGGGTCTTGATAGCATTGGGAAACCATGAAAGCTGCCTGGGTTAAGACTAGGGCTGACACTCAGGGACAGGCCTGGATGAAACTGGGTAGCCAAGAAGTTCTCTGTAGAGGGTGTGAAGATTGAGAAGCTGTATGTAGTTCCAAAAGCCCCTTCAGAAATCAAAGGCCTTTTCTGAGCCTGAATGGGGGCCTGGCTGCTGCTGATTTGGCTAGGTAGAAGGGGCATCTCTGAAAACCAAGCTTGGAGGAAGGGGCAGTTAGTTCCCATTTTGTTTGTTTTGAAGAGGATATCAGGCCATATTGCTAACTTTTTACTGAAATGTGCAGCTTAAGTTTTAAAAATTTCCTCTCAAGAGAAAACACACACTCACACATACACTAGTTATTTCATGGCTGAGGGTTTCCAATAATTATAATAATAGTAATAAGAATAAGAGTACTCAGTCCCTGCAGACACTTTGTAAATACTAATCTCAAGTCCTTGGGGCTGAGAAGTATCTTTTGTTCTAAATCCCAGCACCATCAGAGTTTATAGAGTTTTTAGAGGCAAGTCAATAAAGTTAAGCAACCCACTCCCAAGGCAATCTGTTTTTCTCTCTCATATACATACCCTGTTCTTTGAAAGAATGCTTCTCTTATGCTTTGCCCTGGCATGGAGATTCTATGGCTTTAAATATGAGTAAGTTTGTGTGGGAGAATGGGGATTGGAGCTTTCTGATTGCCATCCATCCATCCACCCATCCATCCATCAAATTTACTCATCCCACACATATTTATTAGGTAACTTAACTATGTGCTGGGCACTCTGTAAAGGGGCATAATCCCCTCCATCATTTTAGTGGTTTTGCCAAGGTCTCTCAAGGTGTTTGGAGCTGCTACTCTCTCCTCTCTAACAGTGTAATAGTGAAAAGAGTAAGGGTTAATGTGTACAGAAGAAGGGAGACTGAGTGGGGTAATTGTTAAGGGGGGCAGGGATGGAGGACCTGCATTTTCTCAAATCATTTAAGGTCCATTTTGTTTCCCTCACTGTTTAGGCTTTTTCTAGTACATGTAGCTCTAAGAAGGGGTGAGGATGGAATTTAGGGGTTACTGGCAGACTGTCCTGGGTCCAAGACTGTACCTTGGGTATCAGTGCCCATTCTAGAACTAAATGTTTCCATCTCTAACACAAACTGAATCCTGGACTGGCTAACCAAGGGACCTTGCCAGCTACTGGCTCTGAAGTTAACATTGACGTTGGCTCTGGGCTAGATCTGTGGAAGTTGGAGCCCGGGCTCTTCACTCAGCAGCTTGTATTGATCTCCAGGCCTCTTTTGTCTCCTCCTCCTTCTCAGTGGAAGCCTCTCCCCCTCTCCCTGCCTGCCTCTCAGCCTCTTCCGCTTTCCTCCTCTGCTTCTAATGAATTGAAATTTCTGAGAGCCGCCAAGGCTCTGGGAGTTTGACAAAACTGTCCTTGCTCTTTCTGCATTTGCCCAGTCAAGGGTATCTTAGGCTGAGATTGGAGTGATGCTGTTAGTCTTGGTGATATGATTGCATAGCAACACAGAGAAGCTCTGAGAGGGGAGGAGGAGAAGAAGGAGGGCAGGGAGGTGGGAGAGACAGAGGGAGAGTGTGCGTACAGCAGCTGTCAGCATCCCTGTCTCAGGGACTTCTTTGCTGATTCACAGAGGCAGTCCTTCCCTAGCTTCCTAGCTCCCAGTTGCCGCCTGCTCCTCAGACCTGACGGACTCAGAAGGTAGGCCACAGAAAAATGATTTTTAAGCCCTGCCTTTTTTCTACTGGCTGAGGGGAAAAGACTGAGGGAGGGGGAAGCTCCATAGGTTGTGTGTGTGTGTGTGTGTGTGTGTGTGTGTGTGTACGTACACACTCATCTGCCTGCCTGCTGTCTCTGCGTATGCCCTTTGGGGAAAACTTACATGAAAACATATCCATAATTAAGTGGCTACCACTTGGATTCATAGAGGAAGGGGGGAAAGATGCTTAGGAATAGAAACTCAAGCCAATTTGAGCAACTAATGAACCAGCAGAAGGTCCACAGTTTGCTTCTTTAACAGGAGAAGGGTATTATTTGCTTGTTTGTTTGTTTGCTCTCAATGACATGCTTTTTTGTCCATGGTAGATTTCCTGGTGGGAGGGAACGGAAGGGGTGTGGAAAGCATTGGCTGAAAAGGGAAGAAAGAGGAAACGTGGGACCTTGGAGCAGATTTCCTGAACAAATGAGTGTCTGGTATGCAAACAGTACACAGTAGTGCCTCTATGGAAGTAAACCTGCCTCTGCCTCAGGGACCTGGGTTGAAAGGCTCATCCTTATCTCTGCATTTACTCACTGGCTCAATCTTTCTTCCCTGTTGCATTTTTAAAATCCTTTTCTTTCCTTGATTTTCTTCCTATTTCCTGGAATCAAGAAGTGCCTCTTTACTGTTGAGAACATAGCTTGGAGTGCTTTGAAATCAGGCTTACCTCTCTTGAAGTCAAGTACCCCATTTCTTCTACTCTCCTTAGCTATCCCCAGCATCATGCCCAGTACCCCAGCCTGGTAAGTGGGCTTGAGACTGTTTTTGGAGTTGTCTTATTTTGCCTTTTGTAGGCAGGTGAAGGCAGGCCATCTGGGTGTTGGGTCCAAGCAGGTTGTTGGGCTGGGCCTGGGCTAGGGTGGAGTGAAGTAGAGAAACATGGACGGCAGTAGTGGCAGCTGCCTGCTTCCATTGAGAGCATGGTGCATGCTTATCTGGGAAAGAACATACTTTTCTCTTATATTTACTTTTTAATTGTTCAAAAGAACAAATGCCTTCAAATAGCTCTATGTCTAGTTCTCCTTAGCTCCTGACTTTTCCAAAGGAATCCTTGCCTCTAGATGAAAGATCTTTAGGTAAATCATCTTTTTATCATCTTTTTAATTTTAAGTCCTTACGAGAGAGAGAGAGAGAGAGAGAGAGAGAGAGAGAGAGAGAGAGAGAGAGAAGAAAGAGAGAAACATTGGTATGAGAGAGAGACATCAATCAGATGCCTCCCATACATACCTCAACCAAGGATCGAACCTGCAACCCAGGTATGCACCCTGATGGGAGACTAAACCCACAATCTAGGTATGTGCTCTGATCATGAATTCAACCGGGAACCTTTTGGTGCCTGGGTCAACGCTCCAACCAACTGAGCCACCTGGCCAGGGCCCAGCACTATACTTTTAAATGTGAATAAGATTGAGAAGTTAAATCGAATTGTTCTCTTTTTAAAAGATTTTATTTACTTTTTTGGAGAGAGAAATACTACTTTTTAAGTTACATCTAGCAGTATGTAACTGCTACTAGAGTATTCCTAGTAACAAGAGATTGGGAAAGAGAGAAACAGCAATGTGTGAGAGATACATGGATCAGTTACCTCTTGCACGCCCCTAACTGAGGACCCAACCCACAACCCAGGCCTGTGACCTGACCGGGAATGGAACCAGCAATCTTTGGGTTTGTAGGCTGACACTCAATCCACTGAGCACACCAGCAAAGGTTCAAATTATTCTCTTTTCCAGTCCAACGAGTATCTGAAAGAGTGGAACCCTTACCTCCTGATTCTCAGTCCACTGTTCTTCTCGAGCAGGTTTCCTCCCATAAAACTAGTGCCAGGAAAGTGAGGCAGCCTTAAGGAATAATAATCTTGTCATTTTGAGTGTAGCATTTGTATCTTACACATTTCTTCTAGTATTTTCTTATTTCTGAAAACCATTAATTTTTCTTATAGCATGGGGTTTGTTGCATTCTTTTAAATAATGTTATGAAAATGTTTATAAATTCAAAGAAGTATAAAGAATAATACAATGAAAATCAGGTTACCAACCATCCAGCTTTAGAAAAAACATTACCAGCAGATTTGAAACCTCTGCTTATTCTTCTGTGATTAAAGCTATCTCCTTCTTTTGCTCTCTCCAAATTAACTCCTCTCCTGGATTTGATGATTATTATCCTCATACATTTATTTATACTTTTACTGTACTTATAACTGTGTCTTTAAACAGCATATACCACTGCTTTATATTCTTAAAATTTATATTGATGGTCTGAATTCTTCTCCAATTTTTTTTCTATTCAGTGCTATATTTGTGAAATCCATCCATGTTATGCCATGTGGCTCTAGTTCATGAATATATTTTAAAAATTTTTGTACGGCTTTCCATTTAATAAGTATGCCATTATTTATCTATTCTGATGTTTATGAACAGTTAGGCCGCTTCCAGTTTTTGGCTCACTGTTAGGGCTATTATGATTATTCTTATGTAGTTATTCTTAAGTGAATGTTGCTATAAGTTTGTATCTAGGAGAAAATTGTCCTATCATAGGGTCTGAGGATCTTCACCTTTGGGAGGTATTGCCAAATTCCTCTCCCAGATAGTTTACTAACTTGTACTCTCGCCAGCAGTATATAAAGATTTCAGACATAGTGCATTAATTGGCTCTTAGAATAAAATTCTCCCCAAGGGATATGTCTCTGTTTTGTTGTTGCTTTTTGTCTCTGTTTTTTTTTTTTTTTTTTTTTTTTTTTTTTTTTTTTTTTTTTTTTTTTTTTTTT
Source organism: Noctilio leporinus (assembly GCA_004026585.1). Lineage (NCBI taxonomy): Eukaryota > Metazoa > Chordata > Mammalia > Chiroptera > Noctilionidae > Noctilio > Noctilio leporinus. Next base: position 45,524 of record PVIW01008077.1, on the reverse strand, counting down.
GTCACTAGGAAATAAATTTTATGTCTCAAAATTGCTTGACAGCTAGTAAGTTCTCAGGACGCATTTCATTGTTTCCATTTGTAAATGAGGGGGTTGGCCTAGATAATCTCTAAGATCCTTCCTGTTTGACAATCTAAGTTTTTATGATTTATTCATTAAGTGACAGCATCTGAAGCAGAACCTTGGTTTTTGGCTACATTGCAGGAATTATTTTAGGAACACATAACAAGGTTTGGTACCAATAAAATATATGTCTCATCTGTCAGTGCCACACTGTCAGGTAAAAAGACAGTGCTATGAGAGAGGGCCATCATGCAGCTTTACCTTGGGTTGGAGAGCACACAGGACGGGATGTCTTCTTCTCATCCTGAAGACTGAACCTTTCTAATTTAGAATCTTTCTTATTTATTTTTTCTCCCAGGAAGAATAAATGCTTGTTATAAACATATTTAGGTTTTAAAAAATATTTTATTTGTATTATTTTTACAGAGAGGGGAAGGGAGAGAGGCATAGTGGGAGAGAAACATTAGCATATGGTTGCCTTTCACCTGCCTCCAGCTACAAACCTGGCTGGAGACCTGGCTTGCAACCTGGTTATGTATGCCCTGGTTGGGAATCAAACCAGCGACCTTTGGGTTTGCAGGCTGGTGCCTTATCCACTGAGCCACCAGCCAAGGCCTTCTAGATTTTATTTATTTATTTTTAGAGAAAGGGGAAGGGAGAGAGGCAGAGTGGGAGAGAAACATCAATGTATGGTTGCCTTTCACCTGCCTCCATCTATAGACCTGAGCAGAGACCTGGCTTGCAACCTGGTTATGTGCCATGGCTGGGGAATCGAACCAGTGACCTTTGGGTTTGCAGGCAGGTGCATATCCACTGTGCCACCAGCCAGGGCTATATAGTCTTTATATGCACACATGCACACACACACACACAAAGTATATAAAGTCAACTTGAGAAGTATTGTTGCTAAACAGTTTTAGGTGTCTTGCAGGCATTCTTTCACTGAACACAACACACATAGAACTTTTTCAAAAGGGTTTTTTGTTTGTTTGTTTTCACAAAACTGGAGTTCTAAAAGACATATTCTTCTGGACATTTATTTTCTTTTACCTAAAATACTTTTTACATCTGTTCAAATGGGTCCATAGAAATTTTTTTTAATTCTCATTTGAGAACATGTTCATTGGCTTTTTAACAAGAGGGAAAAGGGGAGAGGAGAGGAAGAGAGAGAGAGAGAGAGGGAGAGAGAGCCATCAATCAATTGCTTCTCCTACGTGCCATGACTAGGGTCTGAACACACAACCTAGGTATGTACCCTGACTGGGAATCAAAGTAGCAGCCTTTCAGTGTATGGGAAGATGCTTCCCTGAGCCACACTGTCTAGGGTGAGATTAACCTCTTTTTAACAGTTGCATAATATTCCATCATGTGAGTGGCTACAATAATAAGATTTAAGTACTTACTACTTATCAAAAACTATGAATTAGCTTCTTGCAACAAGGCTATAAGGTAGATCCTTTTGTTATCCCTGTTTTGCAGATGCAGGGACTAAAACACAGTAAGGTTCAGGGAGCTTGTCCAAACTTGTGCTGATAAGTGGCAAAGCCAGAATGCAAACCTGAGATTAACTGTCATGCTGTGCCATGTTTCTGACATAATCTACTTGACTAGTCATCTGTGGATAGACATTTGAGTTGATTGCAGAGTTTTACTATTGCAAACAATACTGCAGTGTACATACGTGTTCACTTCTGCAAGTAGGATAGGTTCTTAGACTTCTCCAGTGTATAGGTGGGAAAATCTTATTTGTTCATTAAAAGACTATTTATTAACCTTTAAGGCACAAGAGAAGCTCTGAGGTCAAACTAGGGATGTTAACCAGAACTTTACTTCTCAGATATCCTAAGGTCATTTAAATGCTTTGTATGGTTTGCCAACTGGGTGATACCCCAGACCCCAGACTAAACTGCAACCTATCCTATTCTCAATTGCTTATGTCTTTGTCTGGATAGTGGAATAACTGAATCAGCTCTTGAGCTCCCACTTGGTGGCCCATAATCAAAAATCTCTACTTGCTAGGGGTCAGTGACTACAATACCTCAGAGAATGGGTTATAAAATTTACAGAGGCCTAATAATGTAGCAATGGAAAACTTATTCTGGGACACATCTGCCTAGGTATGAATCCCAGCTTCTCAGCTTATATTCACAATATCACTTTAAACAGGTAACTTACTGCCTCTGTGTTTTTATCTGAACAATGAAGACAACAATAGTAACTACTTCATAGGCTTAAACAACTTGATGTGTGGAGACTGATTAGTTAATATATGTAAAACATGGAATACAGTAAGTTTAATTGTTATAATTTATTTGGTTATAGAAAAGCCAATATTTTCATACAACAGTTGAAGTTATCCATGGCATTTTGGTGAGGATTAGGAAGGGATGGAGAAAGTATCTGTGATGTGATTCAAAAGGACAGTCCATAAAAACTACTACATTTCCTATTGGTGACACAGGGCTTTTGTGGGTGTGGGTAGTTATTCAATTATCAGCCTGAGCAGCGAATATAGAGATTTGCTTTATAATAATTAAATATATATTACACATATGTTTTATGCACTTTGTAACTAATATTACAGCTAACATTTATTGAGTAGTTTAACTATTTCCAGACACTGTGCTAAGTTATTTAAATACATTACTAATTTTATTTATTTGGTTTTTGAATGTAAAAGAGACTTTAATGAGGAAATTGCACTATTTCCAACATTTCACTCTAAGGTACAACAATTATACTAAGAATCTTCAAAAGAATCACAGAAACTCTTAGTTTTGATTGAAATGGTATGTCTGCTTCTTTCAAATTCTGGTTGTTTAGATGTTTCCCATAAAATACATTGAAATATTATAATATTGGAACAAAAATTTCACTGTTCTAACTGGAGGAATCATTAGAAAAAAATGTTGGAATTTGGTACACAGGAAACTGTACTATTTTTTCAATAATCTTTTTTTTAATTTAAAAATTTTTTTAAATTGTTGTTATATTACATTCATCTCATTGCCCCCACTCTGCTCTCCCCTTCCTACCCTCCTTATCCCCCTTCCCACAGTCAATCCCATGTGTTGTTATGTCCATGGGTCATCGATGCTAGTTCCTTGACTAAACTGTTCCCCTTCCTTGCCTCCTTCTCCCCCACCCCTACCCCTTCCCCTCTACACACTGAAAGTGTGTTCCCTGTATTTATGTCTTTGATTCTGTTTTGTTTGCTTGTTTGCTTATTCATTCATCTCCTGTATTAAATGAGAACATGTGGTGTTTAATTTTTGCTGCCTGACTTATCTTACTAAGCATGATACTCTCCAGTTCCAACCATGCTATTACAGATGGTAGTTCTCTCTTTCTTTCTGCTGCATAGAACTCCATTGTGTAAATGTACCAAAGTTTTTTGATCCATTCATCCACTGAAGGACACTTAGGTTGTTTCCAGCACTTGGCTATTATAAATAGTGCTGCTATGAACACAGGGTTGCATAGGTTCTTCTGAATTGGTGTTTCAGAATTCTTTGGGTATAATCCTAGCAGTGGAATCACTGGGTCATAAGGCAGTTCTATTCTTAGTTTTTTGAGGAAATTCCATACTGTTTTCCATAATGGCTGCACCAGTCTGCATTCCCACCAGCAGTGCACCAGGGTTCCCTTTTCTCCACATCCTCCCCAGCACTTGTTGTTTGTTGATTTGTTGATGATTGCCATTCTGACAGGTGTGAGGTGGTATCTGGTTGTAGTTTTAATTTGCATCTCTTTGATGGCTAGTGATGTTGAGCATTCTTTCATGTGCCTATTGGCCCTTTGTATGTCTTCCTTGGAGAAGTGTCTGTTCAGGTCATTTGCCAATTTTTTAATTGGGTTGTTTGTCTCCCTGTTGTTGAGTCATAGTAGCTCTTTATATATTTTGGAGATCTAACCCCTGTCTGAGGTGTCATTGGCAAATATGTTTTCCCATATGATTGGTTCCCTTTTTATTTTCTCGATGTTTTCTTTGGCTGAGCATAAACTTTTAAGTTTGATGTAGTCCCATTTGTTTATTTGTTCCTTCATTTCCCTTGCCTTGGGAGATATTTCGGTGAAAATTTTGTTGCATGGGATATCTGTAATTGTTTTTGCCTATGTTTTCCTCTAAGGCTTTTATGATGGCACTGCTGATGTTTAAGTCTTTCATCCATCTTGAGTTTACTCTGGTGAATGGTGTAAGTTGGTGGTCTAGCTTCATTTATTTGCATGTGCCTGTCCAGTACTCCCAACACCACTTGTTGAAGAGGCTACTTGCACTCCATTTTATGTTCCTTCCCCCTTTATTGAATATTAGTTGATTAGATTCCTGGGTTTATTAAATACATTACTAATTTTAATCATTAAAACAATTCTATGAGGGAAGCATTGCCGTCATTCCCATTTTGCAGATAAGGGCAATGAAGTCCAGAGTGGTTAAATTGTCCCAGGCCACACTGCTAATAGGTTGAATAGTATGAATTTGACCCTAAGTCTGATGTCAAAGTCCATGGCCTCAACCATTATACTCTATCACCTTTGCTGCCTTTAGAAAAGCATGTTTTAGAAGAATAGTGATATTCTAGAATGATCATGATATAAGTGGCAAATTAAAAATCATAATACAAAATTATGTATGTATATGAGTATATATTATGATGACAATTTTATTTTTAAAGTGTAGGTACATATTTTTCATAGAAAAAGGATGTAAGACTTCATACCTGTTTGTAACAGTTATATCTGGATTATAGTATTGCAGGTTAGTTTCATTTGCATCCTTATGATTTTTTGTGTTTTCCAGTTTTTCTATAAAGAGTATATATTACTTATGTAACTGGCAAAAATAAAAGTATTAATATAAAAAGTGATCTGAAAGTAAGCTTTTTGTAGCTTCATTTTTATAACACATTCATAGCAATACTTCATTTTTATCTGAGATACTATTTTTTATATATTGGTGTTGGATCAAATGGGATTCACTTTTTCTTTCTATTTCTTTTAAAATTTATTTAATTTATTTAGTTTGAGAGAGGGTAAAGGAGGGATAAAGAGCGGGAGACCTGGTCTTTAAACCAGGAATGTGTCCCTGGCAGGAATCAAACTGGCAACCCTTTGGTTTTCAGGCTGATACCTCACCCCCCTGAACTATAATAGTCAGAGTGGGAGCCACATTTTCAACCATTCTTTGGGGAATCTCTATGGGGATGAGGAGCTATGTAGCTGTGTAATCTCCAGGGAATTTGACTACTAGAAAGTGTCCATAAGTTTTTGTACCTTCATGATTTCTATTTAGACCATGGACCCCTGAGGTGGAGGAACGGGTATTTAGTTGAAGGAGTCTACAGATTTTTTTAATGGGTAAGTGTTTTTCTCACTCTGTATGTACTAAAAGTACAGCTACTATTGTAGGTATGAGTGGGTGAAGTGAGATATATATTTTTGTCTTAAGAAGGTATCCTTAAACCCTGGCTGGTGGCTCAGTGGACAAACGTTGGCCTGCGAACCCAAAGGTTGCTGGTTCGATCCCCAGTCAGGGCACATAACCAGGTTGCAAGCCAGGTCTCCAACCAGATCCGTAGCTGGAGGCAGGTGAAAGGCAACCATACATTGATGTTTCTCTCCCTTTCTCCCTCTCTCCCTTCTATTCTCTCTAAAAATAATAAACAAAATCTTTTTTAAAAAGAAAGAGAAGGGATCCTTCCTTATACCTTAAGTATTGTATACTGCTGAAAGAGACTAAAAATAATGGTTACTTAATTATCAGCATCAGGAATTAAAGATGCTCACATCTTGCCCTTTGCATCAGCGTTTGCATGTCTTTGCCCAGTACTAAAAGATGTCACTTTTATTATTTGCAAGCACTGTCTTTGCTGCCCATTCTCATCACATTGGCGTACATTCATTAAGCTGTCAATTGGTTTAAACATCTAACTTTTTAATTCAGATTTTCCTTTTCTAAGCTTAGCTTCTAACATCTACAGCTGACTGTGTCTCAAGCATAGCTTATTATGGAACACTACCCTCACTCCCTACAATACCAAATTTGCTTCTTTTCCTGACTTCTCACTCTTACTATTGGTGACATTATCCACTCAGCTCCCAAATTAGAAACTTTTCACTCCTTCACTTCCCTCACTCTTCAATTTACATCCAGCTGATCATAGAACCCAATGTATTTTACCTCGTCAGTGTAACTCAAAGCCATGCTGTCTGCTCCATCCTCACCACAACTGCCTGCCTATTATAACAGCTTCTCAATGGGTTCTTTCCTTGAAGAATCACTACACAAGGCAGGCAGAAGGCTCTTTCTAAAATGCAAATCTGGTCATGTCATTATCTGGCTTAAAGTCTTCAGTGCCTCCCTGTTGTCTACAGGAGAAAGCCTAGAATCTGTTTGTCATTCAAGGCATGACCCAATCTGGCCACAACCTCATTTTCCAACCTCATCTGCTGCTTTCCACAAAGAACCTACCTTGTACTCTGGTCACATCATACATTTTATTTTCATGCTATTTGGAATGTTCTTTTTTGTTTTATCTTCTCTAATGACAACCCCCTTTCTATTTCATGACTCACCTTAAGTATATTCCCTCTAGAGATGCTGTTCCTTACCTGACCAGGTAGACCGCACCTCATCTATCCCTTCACTCCATCCCATCAATACTTCTATTATTAATGGCCTGATTTTACTCATGTCTTTCCTCTGTATGTAAACTCCTCAAGGGCCAGGCACCATGCCTGTTTTTTTTTTTTTTTTTTTTTTTTTTAAATCTCTGTGCCTTCTAAAATCTAGCCACACTGAACTTATTGTTCTCTGAACATGCTAAGGTTTTTTTGTTGTTATAACCACTTTTGCACAGTGGATTTCTCTGCTGGGAATGCTCTTCTCTTTTTTTCTGCAAAGGCAAACCTCTACTTGTCCTTTAGGACTCACCTCATGGATGGATCTAGAGAGTATTATATTAAGTGAGATAAGTCAGTCAGAGAAAAACAAATATCATATGATTTCACTCATATGTAGAATCTAATGAACAGAATATACTAACAAACAAAATAAAACAGATTCATAGAAAAATGTGAAGGGATTAAGAAAAAAACTGGTAGATACAGTTAACAGTATGGTAATCACCAGAGGGAAAGAGAGATGGAGGAGGTAGAAGAGGGAAAAGTGGGGATAAATGGTGATGGAAGGACACATGACTTTGGGTGGTGAATCCACAATACAATGTACAGATGATGTATTATAGAATTGTACACTTGAAACTCATAATTTTATTAAACAATGTAATCCTAATGAGTTCCATTAAAGTATGTTTTAAAAAGACTTACCTCAAATGCAGTCTTTCTAAAATCTTTGCACGTTCTTGGGTAGAGTTTGCTGTTCTCCCCTCTGTGCTTCCCTAGCCGTCTTGTCAAACTTTAATTATAACATTTGCCATATAAGTTTATTATAATTATCAGCTTATTTGACTGCCCCATCCCCACCCCATCCCTAAGCTGTGAGATTTCAGATAGTAAATCATCTTTGTGTTTCTAGTACAAAGCATAATAAATAATAAATACTTCCTTGATTAATAATAAAAAATGTCTTTTATGGTATATGTTTACCTGAGAAAAACTATTGGGTAGGCCAGTAAGCTTTTTGACTAAATTATGTACTAAATGATGGAAACACCTCTAGGTAAGTGCTGGGTTCATAGGCCTTTTCTGGGTCTTCACTCTAAATCTTCCCTTGATGCCCTTCCAGGTGCTTATGCTCAATGGTTGATGCACTGCCCATCCTCACCCTTCATGAGCCTTTGTTCTGATGCAACCTATGGTCATGCAGGGATGCCCTTACACCTTCCCACGATGTAATGAGTGGCGGGCAGCTGATCAGTTCCATCACAGCAGCAGCCTCCGAAACACCTACCCCCAGCTTCAGGTAAGAGGCTGATAGCAAAAGGAAGATCTAAGGAGAAAATGTGAACTCAGGATCTATGTGTGTTCTTGTGGGTATCCATGCTTCCTAAGGTTCAGGGACAATTTCCATATGCATGAAACCCCTTGGATAGCACAGGGTCTCCTTCTGGCTCTTCCTTTGTCATTCATGAGTCCTTTTATGGAGGCATGGGGCAAGAAAGTGTATTGGGCTAGGCAAGCCAAAGGACCTACCTTGGTTGATATTTTTACAAGGCATGGCCTAGGACAGGCAGGACTTTCCTTTGCCTTGGCTTCTCTGTGGTATACCTCATATTCTGCACTTGAAGAATGTTCTCTTTTCTTCTATTACTGCTCTCAATTTCCTAGTCTTACTTGAAGCTCCTAGCTCAGCTCCACTAAAAATCCCTTGAGCTTCATATCTGCCTCTTTTCTCTTTTTCTTTAGGATCATAGTTGTGGTACTGTGTGTGCCTTCCTGTGTATGTTGGTAGGTAGGCAGACCTTATGTGAAGGGAAGTAATTCTGAGAGGGAAGCCAAAGAGGCCAATGGGAAAGTTGAATGGATGAAGGAGAAGCATAAGCATATTTTGTTTTTTTCTACAGTGCTTTGGGTCCAGAGGCCAAGGGGGTTAAAACATAATTATGTCTCCTAGTTTCTCACTAGTCTCCTAGTCGACTGCTGTGCTGGGTCACTGCTGGGGGTTTAGACAGCAAATGAATATACAGGGAGAAGGAATAAAGAGAGAAAGGTGTCAGGGAAGGAGAATGTGAGTGGTGGGGGGCCCATTTTGGGGGAGAATAGTGAGGGAAAGTCAAGGTCCAGCGAGGTGTAAGATCCAAGTTCTGAGCTAGTTTCCTTACATCTAGCCAGAGAAAAGGTGTTGTGTTTAACATGCTCTCAAAACCAATGTCAACTTAGAGTCCCTTGGTGCACCTGCCTCTTCCCTGGAGTGGGACTTTCATAGGGTCAAGGGGAGGAGAAGCATGGGCCCTTGCAAAAAGCTTTCCCTGCTCATTGTCTGCCCTGTTCATAGGAATGGTGAGGGACCCAAAGGCTTCATTTTGTGACTGAGAATGATGAGACCAACCCTTCTCTGCCACTGTCTAGTTACTTCTCTTCCTTTCTTCACTATAGCTCTGACCTTGTCTTAAAATTTCAAGAGATAAAGAAAGAGCCTTGTGGGGAGTGTAGATGAGAAGGAAACATCTTGGCCAAATATAGAAGGACAAATGTAGAAGGCCATTGATAGGGAAAGAAAACAATTACTGTTCATTATTTGCCTATTGTTTGTCTGGTTCTGCTACATGGACTTGTGAGTATAAAAGGGAACTAGGAGTGGACAATAGCATAAAAGAACATAGTAAGGGAGCTGAGTGTGTGTGTGGTGGGGGCGGGGGGGGTAGGAAACTTAAAAAAAAAAAAAAAAAAAAAAGGCCAGAGGGAATGAAAGGCTAACATGGGTAAAGCAAGCTCATTGTGGGCACTTCCTACAGAACCAGGAGAAGTTGGTTGTGGCTGGGTCACAAGGGGTCATTTCTAACTCTGGGGGTGCTCCCAGTCTAGGAGAATCTGCAATTCAATTATCCCAGCATAAGGAAAGCTGTGACCCAAAGCTAGAGCCACTCCTCATTTCTTGGACTGCCATACCTTGTCATCCCCCATCTACTCCTGATGGCTCCAACACAGACTCCCAAGGGTCAGGCAGCTGTTCTAACTATTCCTGTAGGTGGGCCTCAGCATGGAAACAATGTGGAACTGTGGAAAGCCCAGAAGACTCTGTGGGAGATAAATAAGGATAGGAACAGACCCCTTTTTGGTAAACATTAAGTGTTTCCCTTAGTGCAAAGGGGCTGGGGGGCGGGGCAGTTCAGGAATGTTAACCTTTCCCCAGTCAAGTCTGTTGATGCAGAGTGACCACTTACAAAAGGACATTGCTCATCATGCCAGTGGCCCAGGGAAGCACAGACAGGGCACAGGAAACTGCCTGGAACTAAATCCCTGTATAGAGCAGCTGAGTTCCATTTTCCCCTCTCCTTCCCCTGCAGAGGTCCAAGGGGATGTTCATAGATCATTCATTTCCTCCTGGTCTTAGAGTGTGGTGAGAGATCTGGGGAGGATGTGACTTTCCCTCTATCCCTCTCTGCATCCTGAAGGCAGGGAAGAACACCCCTGTGTTTTTACAGTAAGCTTGAATGGATCTCCTGCTGCCCAACAACATGATCCTGCTGTCCCATGGCTTTATCCTCAGATGTGCCACATACTTCCCTCACTGAGGATAGTCAAGGACAAGGCTTATTTCTATAAGCCCATTCTTGTGCCAGGACTTTGGAAAATTGCTTATCAGAGAGATTTGTCACCAATGTGGTCTGATCCTTTTCTCCACCTCTGAGGAGGGGTGGGTCTGGAAGCAGAGTGAGTCCTTTGTGTCTTCCATAGTAAGGGAAAATAAATTAGCAGAAGCTACCCTCTGTATGCCCCTCCTAGGCACTGTGGAATGCCCAGTCCCACTCCTGCCAGCCTTGCCAATCTGGGAGGGACTGCCTGGCCCTTGTGTAGCAAGCCTAGTTAGGAGCAATCTGGAATTCCCCAGGGACAAAGCCCTGATTCAGTGGCTGAGCCCTGACATAGCCACCCCCTCCAGATTCCTGGGGGGTCAGCAAACAAACAGGGTGACTGCTCCCTTCTCCTGGCCTGGCTCAGCTCTGCCTGCCCTTCCTGCGGGAACCTGCTCAAAGCGTTAAGACTCTGCCTGTGACTCACCAGGCACTGAGTCTGGATTCATGCTGAGGGATAATCATGGGGCTGCCCAACCCTGCCACGGAGTCCCCAGGCAGCACAGGTAGTATCAGCTTCATGGGAATGCAGAATGACTGAGTTGAGAGTTTTGCCCCAGAACTTGGCCACTCCCTCATTTCCCTTTTAGTATGTGGCTGCAAGCTGTGTTTTTAATGGAGTGATTGGTTTTATAAATTGCCTGGAGCTTTGTGTGGGGAAGAAGTTTTGTGTTGAGAGGAAATCTTGGCGAGTAAGGGAGACTAGACAGTCTCAACTACCAGCAGGATTATGTTCTTTCCACAAAAGGCAAGCAAGTGGACAAGCAGTGGGTTTCCCCAGGCTGGGGTGGAAAGGTTCAGCTGAAATTTCTTCCTCCACACTCCCCTTCCCTCTACCCCCAAATGCCCCCTGGTTGGGCAGTCCTGTCATTGTGCTGGAGGCAGCTAACTTCTTAGGGCTACTTGACCCAACCCCATTACCCTAAAACTAACATTATCCCATAGGGCCAGCAAGTGATGGGCTCTGAGCTTGAGTGCCCATGGTGAGATTTTAGCAGGTTTCATGGCTGGTTCTTTTAGCTGCTCACTCTGGTCAGAGTAATTTGGACATTAGGATCCCAAATGCTGCTTTAGCCCTTTCTCAGTCCATGAAAGATAAACAGCCCTCTTTAGGAGAATTTCCAGGTTCCTGTCTGTAATGGGAAATGTAGGTGGGGGAGAGGGAGAGGGGCAGCCCCTGAGCTTTCTTTTCCAAAGGCTGGGTAAACTATGGCACCCTAAAATAAGAGCCTACAGCTCACCTTGAATGTTGTGGTTGCCAGTATTTGGGCAATTCTGACTAGCTCTTACCTAATGCAAAGACTTGCAAGATCATATCCAAGCAGTAGACCTGGCAGATTTTATAATAAGAATAATACTGGAAAGTAGTCAGTAGTCAAATGTGGCCGACCTATACAAAGAGTGGACCTTGCAATGTCAGAGCTACCAAGTTGTTGTTTATCTCACCCACAAATACACTTCGGGAACAGCACCTTCTCTTCCTTTGTTCACACCTGTTCTGCCCTTGTCTTCCTGCAGACTACAATGTAACACACTCCAGGGATCACAGGATGTCTGTGTTTTTTCCAGGTTAGAGCTGCTGCTACCTCCCCTGCACTTCCTCAGGATGGTGCTGGGGTTTTCTGCCTAAGCCCACAGCTGTTCAACGGGTCTGTTGTTGCCGCTGGATCCCTGGAACCATCAGCCATGAATCTGTGTTGGAATGAAATCAAGAAGAAGTCTCACAACCTCCGGTAAGTCCTGACCCCTAAAACTGTGACCCTAGAGATCTGGCTCAAACAGTGTTGGGCTCCTTTTGTTGCTACAGCTTGTCATTCTCCTCGCAGCCTATGTGTCACCCTCTCATTAGCCTCACTGTCCCCTTCATCTCTTTCCTTCTCTGGCATTGGGGAAAGAGCCCTGGGTCAGAAGTCAAGAGACTTGGATTAGAGCCTCAGAATTAGGTAGTCGTGTCACTTTGGATGAGTGGTTTGAGTTATCTGAATTTGAGCTTCCATTTGTTTGGGAGAAAATAGGTGTAAGAATTATACCTGTCCTTATTACTTTACAGTGTTGTCATGAAGATTCAAATAAGATCTGAAAATGCTTACTAAACTTAAAATCACTGATATATAAATGAAGGATATGATTACTCTTTCTTCTTCTTCTCATAACTGTTCTCCACCTTGGTAGATCTTATCTGCTCTCTCTCATCCTTTCACCCCCTCTATTCCCATCCACTGGTTATTAACCTACCTACTGCTCTACAAACTAAGGGCAAATCAGTTAAGAACTGGAAAGCAACTTATATATGTTTTCCTCTTTTCCCTACCTCTGTGTGTATCCCCATCCCACGCTTTTCTTCTCTGCTCCCTATTATCAAAACCTAAACTCATAGTTTCTGGTGGGCTCTGATGGGGATGAGGCAGTGTGGAGAAGCTGAAAAAATGCAGGCTCTGGAATCTGATAAACCTAAGTTCAAATCATAACTCCATCAGTGACTTAATTGTGATACCTTGGGTAAATTGCTTAACCTCTCTGGGCAATAGTAGTACCTACTTAGTAAAGTTGCTCTGAGAATTAGCAGAAGCAAAACCTTAGGAAAAAGGATTAGTCCAGGTGGTAGGGAGGCAATGAATAATTATTACTGTCAGCTAAGGGGAATGGGCTCAATGGCTGCACACATTCTAGGCTGGTTTCCAGCTTTCTATCATTTGGACCTCAGCTTATGGTTCCTTGTGGGGGGAGGCAGACAGAGATGATTATACAGTACCCATTTTTATATGCCATATGTTAAACCTCTAGCTTTTGTTGCTAGTATTCTTTGGGACCCTTGGAACTGTTATATTTTTATGTACCCTTGCACATGTAAGTGTCCACTTTCAGTCACCTGACTTGCCCTTCCTATTTACTGCATATTCTCCTGCTCAGAGGGAAGCCTCTGTAGATGAGCATTTTGGCATGACTTGAGTTCCTCTGGGGTGAGAAGGCAAGAAGGAGAGAAGAAAGCAGTCACCTCTAACACCCTTGCTCAGTTTTCTGCCCTTCCCAGCCTGATGCTAGGCATGCAACATAATTAACTGATGTCCACAAAGTGACATGTTAACCCACTTAAGTTTGGAATACCTCCCCACCCACGGTTCTACCCATTGGTTTTAGCACTGAGCTCCATGTGAAGGTGTCTCTGTGGGTGGGTAAGAGGGAGGGCTTGAGACTTCCTTCTATTTCAACCAGAGTAATTTCCCTGTAATATATTTTATATATTAATGTCCTTCATATATTTATTTGGGAAAAATATTTTGCCACTTAAAAAGAATATTGAAAATCACTAGTCTTACTCATTGTGTGCAGAGCTCGCCTAGAGGCCTTCTCAGACCACAGTGGAAAGCTTCAGATCCCTCTCCAAGAAATTATTGACTGGCTCAGCCAAAAGGATGAGGAATTGTCAGCTCAGCTGCCTTTACAAGGAGATGTGGCTCTGGTGCAACAGGAGAAGGAGACACATGGGGTAGGTTAGCATTATGGAGGTTGTCAGTCAGAGAAAGACAAACACCATATGATCTTATTTATATGTGGAATCTAATGAACAAAATAAACTAACAAAATAGACACAAAGACATGTTTATACAGAACAGACTGACAGCTGTCAGAGGGGAGGGGGATGGAGGACTAGATGAAAGAAGGTGAAGAGATTACTGAAGAATATAACATATATGCATGACCCATAGGCACAGACAACAGTGTGGTGAAGGCCAGTGGAGGGGGTTGCTGGATGGAGGTGGGCAAAATGGGAACAATGGAGGACATGTGTAATAGTGTCAACAAGAAAAATGGCAATACAAATCTCGGAAAGTATTAAACTGTAAGAAGAAGAAGAAAAAGAAGAAGCAGAAGCAGAAGAAGAATTATGGAGACCATGGTGTGTGACTATCTATTTCTTGATCTCAGTACTCGTTACAGAGGTGGAATCACTTAATGGAAATTCATTGAGCTGTACACTTTGGATTTTTGTACTTTTTTCTATGTATATTTCAACAAAAAATTAATTAAAATCTTAATATAATCTTGCCCATTCTGGTTTTGATTTCTATAATCCTCTTATAGGGAACCTTTTAAGTGTTCTGGAGAACCAAGATTTCCAGCCCCAAATCCCATATTTCTCTCAACCTTGTGGCATACAGAGACCCATTTCATATTACATAGATGGACCAGTGTCAGAGTTATTCTTTCTTCTGCAATAGGGAGGATTGTATCTCATTTTGTCTAGTTAGCCCAAAGGTACATTATAATGCCAAAAGATCAAGTTACACTGAGGAGGAGAAAGGTTGTCAATTGCAGGATTGAAAGACTTTCCTTCCCTGTTGACCATGTTGCTAAACTTCACAGGCCTTTATGGAAGATGTCAAGTCTCGGGGTCCTTATATCTACTCTGTGTTGGAGTCAGCTCAGGCTTTCCTGTCCCAGCATCCTTTTGAGGAATTAGAGGAGCCTTGTTTGGAGACCAAAGGTGGGTGGTCTTCCTCTCTTCCCCTTTTTGAACTATAAACCACTAATCACCTTCTTGCCTTCTCCAAACTAATTTTCTCAGCTGTTATCTAGGAGGATCATTTTCTCCTAGGAGTCCAAAGTTGGGGAGGAAAAAGATTCATACTGCAAGGAAAAGCAGAGAACAGAGCCTGGAGCAGGGTACACCAGTATGTGACCCAAAGCTGTATGCAGCTCTGGAACATCACAGTGTGGTCTTCTAATGAGGCATGAAAAAGAAAAAAAAAATAGACTCAAATGCATTGATTCAACTGACTCAGTGAATCAAAGTAGTAGCATGTCCTTTTAAAACGTCCTGCTTTATTCCAACATAGAGAGATATGTGGCAATACTCTAATAAAGCAGCAAATAGAAAAAAACACCCTTTTTAAAGTCTAAAAAGTTAGGTAATAGCATTTGTAAAGAAAATTGATTATGACTTTTTTATACTGACCCTAGTGACTTCTGGCCCTTTCCCTTAATAGAATGGGCTACTCTATGTCTAGGTTCACTTTAGGCAGCTAGGGTCCATGGTAATTAGGTCTGAATGGTTGCCTAGTAGCCCTCTTTTCCAGAAGAGTTTTTAACTTTCTGAAATTGGCTATGAATAGCATGGAAGGACCCTTTGTAAGTTGAGCACTTTGTCAATGCTGTTGACCTTCTCATTTATGTTGAGCCTCTCATTAGCAGTCTAGTACTCAATTTACTGCCCAAAGGGCTTCAAATAGGACAAGCTTGAGAGACAGTAGGACAGTTTCAGTTAGCCTAGAGTTATAGAGCTCTGAGTCTACTTCTGATGGGAGGTCTGAGGGAGGAAGAAGAAATATACAATTTAGGAACTTAATTGAGAAAAGTTGGACAAGTTATACTAACCTTTCTTGGGTTGGGTCTTCATGAAATGCATTCCTTCTTTGGGTGGAAGTAGGCAGCAAAGTCTAATGCAAAACCACATCGCAAGGTCATATGAATAGGACTCTGGATGATTTGCCTCTCTGTACTTCTTAAAATATTTTATTCACTACTTACCTTGCCCATTTTAAAATAATATGAGGAAATCCCCATAATAGAAAACAGCAACATGATCTCTTGACTACAGTAGTGGATCCATGAACGTACACATGATAAAAAACATGCACACACACAAATAAGTATGAGTAAAACTGGGGAACTCTGAACAAAATCAGTGCATTGCATCAATGTCAATATACTGGTTGTGGTAATGTACTATAGTTTTTCAAGATGTTACTATTTGGGGAAACTGGATAAAAGGTACATGAGATCTCTGTATTATCTCTTACAACTGCATGCGAATCTATAATGATCTTAAAATAAAACATTTAATTTTTTAAACACATGAATGTGCAAAAGGAGCTCAACCATGAGAAAATATGCATTTGATAAATATACACGCAAATGTATGCACATGCATGCGCACACACGTGTATGTTACAAAGGACTGTCTTGGTCCCTTTCTTTCTCTGGGCTTCCCTTGCCTGGCTGACCTCACCTGGCTTCTTGCATGCCCTTGCAGATACCTCTCCCAAACAGCGGATTCAGAATGTTAGTCGCTTTGTGTGGAAGCAGGCAACTGTGGCCAGTGAACTATGGGAGAAGTTAACAGCCCGCTGTGTGGACCAGCACCGCCACATTGAACGCACTCTGGAACAGCTGTTGGAGATCCAAGGGGCAATGGAGGAATTAAGCACTACTCTGACTCAGGCTGAAGGAGTCCGAGCCACTTGGGAGCCTATTGGGGATCTCTTCATTGATTCACTCCCTGACCATATCCAGGCTCTTAAGGTATGCAGAGCTCCTCACTTGGCTGTAATCTACCCTGATTGATGCCTGACACTCCTCCCTGATGCTGACAGTTTCTGCTCTTGAGAGTCCATTGTGCTGGATTTCAGTGCTGCTTTAGCTGGTGTCTTCTCTGTCATTCTACTGTCTTCTCTTTCTCTGGTGTTTCTG
This sequence comes from Noctilio leporinus, assembly GCA_004026585.1. Classification (NCBI taxonomy): domain Eukaryota; kingdom Metazoa; phylum Chordata; class Mammalia; order Chiroptera; family Noctilionidae; genus Noctilio; species Noctilio leporinus. The sequence continues at coordinate 28,734 of PVIW01008077.1, read as the reverse complement.
GGAGTAAGAAATGAAGAGGATAAGGGCAGTGGCCACCCACATTTTAGTCCTATTGCTCTAATAGGCAAGCACCTAGGTTGTGCTGTTGAAACAAAATCTCTGAGTGAAGATGGAGGAGTTGAGGTAAATGACTAATGGTTTCTCTTTCCCACTTTCTGCCCACTGTGGGACTTGGGCCTTGGTTCTACAGTTATTCAAAGAAGAATTCTCCCCCATGAAAGATGGAGTGAAGTTGGTGAATGATCTGGCCCATCAGCTTGCTATTTCTGATGTGCACTTGTCAATGGAGAATTCCAGGGCTCTGGAGCAGATAAACATCCGGTGGAAACAGCTGCAGGTAGAAAAGTCTGGAGTGAGCCATGGGGAAGAGCCTCATTATAACTAGGCTTGAGGGAGCTTCTCTAGGCCCAAAGGAAGTGAAGAGGCATTGAAATGAAATCTACATATGAGAATAATAGAGAATTTGAGGCCAGGGGACAGGCTTCTCAACCTCTAAGCTATGGGGAGTGCTTGAAATGGTCTGAGAGGGACCTGTCTAAATATGGACACTTAGGGTATTCAGGGACAGATGAAGAGTGACTGTGATCTGCAATTAGGGATGCTCATCTCTGACCCTTAGGAGTGCTGTGGGAGGGTTAGCAGTTGGGTGCTGGTGGGAGGAGCTGGAACCAGAGAAGTATCAGCCTTTGAGGGAGTTCGCAAAGATTCCCAGAGGCAACTGGAAATCCACACTAAGTATCTGGAATGAATCCACCGACTTCCTATTTGTTCTTTCCATAGGTGTCCGTTGGTGAGAGGCTTAAGCAGCTCCAGGATGCCCACAGGGACTTTGGGCCTGGATCACAGCACTTCCTCTCCTGTATGTGAGACAAACTAGACTTTATTTAGCATAGCCTCAGCTACCTTTCAGGAGAGTCTACTGTTGTCCTTTAGGGTCCTGGTGAGAGCCCAGTATGCCTTGGCATTGCAGACAGAATAAGGTAAAAACAGTATAGTATAGTGGTTAAAAGACAAACTCTCAAATCACAGAAACCTGGGTCTGAGTCACAGCTCTCTGATTGAATAGCTGTGCAATCTTGAAAAAATATATAGCTTAATCTTTCTGAGCCTCAATGTTCCTATATATAAAAAGAAGTTAAAAAATATTACCTAGATCACATGGTTATAGAAATTAAATGCCTATTTTTTCAACAATATTTATTGAGGGCCTACTGTGGACCAGGCACTTTTCTAGACACTGGGGCAACATCAGTGAACAAAACAGGAAGCCTTTAGACCTGTAGAGCTTACATTCTATTTGGGGGAAGCCAGACTATAAACAAGTAAAAGTATATGAGGTAAGATGGTGACAGGTACCATGGGAAAAAGTAAAGCATCTAAGGCATGATTAGAAAGTGATAGATTTAAGGGGGTCAGGCATTGCAGTTATGAATGGAGTGGTCAGGGAAGGCCTCACTGAGAGCATGGAAATGGAAGATAAGCCTCAAGGAGGTGAAGTAATGATCCATGTACATGTCTGAAAGAAGAGCATACAAGTAAAAGGGAACAGCAACTTCCAGAATATTAAGTCAGGGACATGTCTAAGGACCAACAAGGAGGCTGGTGTAGAAGTGAGAAAGAAAGAGGGTGGGAAGTCAGAGTGGTGGCAACAGGCCAGAGCACAGAGGGCTTAGTAGGTTAGAGTAAGAATTTGGGATTTTATACTAAATAGAATGCAGAACCTTTGGAGGGGTTTGCGCAGAAGGATGACATGATCTGACTTAGGTTTCAACAGAAGAATCAGTGTTGGGGGTTGAGAGTGGGAACAAAGAGAACTGTTAGCAATCATATTTCAATAATCCAGGTGAGGCATTATGGTGACTCGATCAGGGTGGTAGCAGTGGATATGGTAGCAATATATAGATCTGAAAATTAGATGTGTACACAAAGCATTAAAAGAATATCTGGCACAAAGTAGGAACTCAATAAATGTTAATGGCAGTTGGAACTATTGCTATTATAATCACTGGTATGTAGTTATATCTGCAGAGAGCTCTTGTACTCAGAGAAATGACAATTATAAGGTTAGCTAGGTAACTGAGCCTCTCATGAAATGTCCAGAATATAGACATGTAGAAGAGAGGGACATCCTTTAAAGAGTTTCTCATCATAGAGAAATGGGCAGTACTATTCCCAATGACCTATAGGACTAAATAGCTTGACCTTCTTGGGGAAGGGCCTTGAGCCCCAGGAGGAATGTAGGTTCCACTTTATAACCACAGGAGCACTCAAGCTACCTGTAGCTGAATGGATAGAAATGCCAGCCTGGTCAGGGAGAAGATTGTCAAGATGGCCAAGGTCAGGTATTCCTGTTCATGCCTTTGCCACATCCCTAGAACATGAGGCTATCGTTGACAACCTCTGCTCTTTCCATTGCCCTAAGACCAGGGAGAGAAGTGTGTTCGTTAGTTTTTGTCCCACCCTTGGGTGCTGTTAAGAGTTGCCAATGAGAGTCAGGCATCCCCTTTGTGGCTTGACCTCTACTTGGGAAGACAGAACAGGGGAATCTCTAGAAGCCTGAAGAGCATTAATGACCAGCTTCTTTTTCTTTCTCTTCTCCCTTACCAGCCTCTGTCCAGGTTCCCTGGGAAAGAGCAATTTCACCCAATAAAGTTCCCTACTACATCAAGTGAGTGACCATCTGAATCAGAAGCGGGCCAGTTACCTGCCCACCCCCTTGCTCACCTTTCTTTTTTTCTACCTGTCCCTGTCACTCCTTATCTGTTGGGATTCCTTCATGCAATCCAATTTTTCCTTCTACTCATCTTGAGAGCTCAAGATTCTACCTGGGTAAAGGTGAACCCTTGTGCTTTGGGATCTTCAGGGTTCACCCCTAGATCCTGTAGCTCCTTGCATCCAACATATCACTGAGTGGGGTACGCTTGTGTGAGGGGGGTAAGGGGTGGTGTGGACCCTGGTGCCATTGATGTTTTTGTTTGTAGCCACCAGGCTCAGACCACATGCTGGGACCATCCCAAGATGACAGAATTATACCAAACCCTGGGTAAGAATTCAGGGTTCCTGTATAGGGTGAATATTCAGCTGCCTTTGTTCTGTAAGAACAAAAGGGAATCCCATTCAACAAATAGGTGGGGATGGAAGTGAGAGCCATGTCCTTCCTGCAGCAACCCCCTTTAATTTCCCCTCTGCACCTCCCTTACCTGGAGGTTCTACATTTCCCCTGGGCCATTTTATCATTACGTTAGGAAATTATGTTTATAGATGTTAATTGGATCTGCTCTGAGAAACACTGTTCAGGATGTAATGAATGAGACTCTCATGTGCCGTATTTTTGGCTATTAACAGAGACACCATTAGGTTGCAAGTTTTATCCATGTTGATGTATATGAATTTAGCTGAACTGCTGTAGACTGTTCCATTGTATATACTATAGTTTCTCCATTCAGTCTACTGTTAACAGGCATTTGTGTTGTTTCCAGTTTGGAGTTAATAAGAACAGTGCTGCTGAAGAGCCCTTGTGAATGCCTTCTGGTTCATGTGCACTTATTTTCAGACTACAGGTCTAGCATTGTTTCAGTGTTATGAGAAGCACTTTAAAAATTGAAATAGACCAGGAAGTATGAACAAAAAGTGCAACAGATCTTTAGCAATATCATATTTGATATTAATTTTATATTTTTAGTTTATCAAATCTAGGCTGGTATTGTTTTCAGAAATGTCTGATTCAGTTACTTATACATGCTCACATAAGTATAAGTATATTTAACCATGCTGTATAATGAATTTTTCACTATGTGTCTTGGTCAGAGAACATTTGAAAATTATTGAGCTGGATATATAATTGACTGGGTTGTAGGATACCTGTATGTTCAATTTTACTAGGTAATACCATGATGTGTTCTAAGGTGATTGTATCAGTTTACACTTCCACTAGCAGTTACTCATCTACATCTTTGCTAACATTTGCTATTGTTAGACTTTTACCATTTTGCCAAATCTAGTGGATATATAATGATATTTAGTTGTGGTTTTGATTTGCATTTCTCTGATCTGAGTGGGTCTCTTTCCATTCCTTACAGCTGATCTGAACAACATTAAGTTCTCAGCCTACCGCACTGCCATGAAGCTACGCAGAGTCCAGAAGGCACTGCGCTGTAAGTCTCCCATCGCACTTCCCTTATGGCCTTCCCCTGACTCCTTTTCTTCCTCTCTGTTGGCTTTTTCCCACTTTTACCCCACCTTGGCCAGGGTTGTTGATTGTCTTGGTGGGAACCCTCCAAAGGCTGGGATATGCTGGCTGTGTACACCTGCTTTTTCCAGGGCCCTTCCATTCTCCCTAAGCCCAAAACTTGTCTGAAAATTAACCCACAGCTATCCTCTTCCTTGTCCCTTCTTTCTTGCCCAACATGGATAATCAAGCAACTGTTTTATGGCAGTAAGTATCCTAGCTTATATAACCCCATTTTGGGGTTATTGGGTATAACATCAGATCTGTTGAAAGATATGCCTGTGGTTAGGGGACAACATGGCTACAGATGTAATGTGTCTCCTGGCCTTTCTCAGAGACACTGTGAGACACTGTTTATTTGATCTTCCTGGTGTGTCTGGATAGTCTGCTTCCAACATTGGGGGTAGCTATAACAACCTCCTGAGGTATATCATAATTACTCAGGCACATCCAAGCCTTCACAAGTGGTGATTAATTTCTCAGAACAAGGTCCACGGACAAACCTATTCGCAGTTAAAATATATGTAAAGACAGAGAAAATTTAAATGGAATTTTTCCAACAAAGGAGGTGCATTTACTCACATTCCATCTTCTTGATGCTGATGTCAAATAAATGGGTACAGAAACATTTTGGGTTAATTTACAGGGCCTTTTGCTGCTTTTCCCCCCTTTTTTGGATAAGTGTCTTGGTAAAGGGCAAGCTTGTATCATACTTACAAATGATTTGCCCAGAGATTGAGTCAAATTTGGTGAAGCTGGTTGTCTTACCTCCTTGTCTAGACCATAGGGCTCTATTTACTCCTTTTTTCCTTTCTTTCACAGTGGACCTGGTAACTTTAACCACAGCCTTGGAGATCTTTAATGAGCATGATCTTCAGGCCAGTGAGCATGTGATGGATGTGGTGGAGGTTATTCACTGCCTGACTGCCTTATATGAACGGCTGGAGGAGGAAAGAGGAATCCTGGTCAATGTGCCACTCTGTGTGGACATGAGCCTCAACTGGCTCCTCAATGTATTTGATAGGTAAGGGCTATCAGTCCTTGTAGCCTCCAGGATGAAATTCAACGTCACATCTGGAGTGGGCCTGGTGGGAAGGTATTGCTCCATGGTGGACTTAGACCCAGCTCATCTTGGGACATAGTTGGAACAGAGCCCTGTTGAGGTCCAATTTATGAGGGAAATGACTGCCTTTACATACATTCATGTTCTTATTCTCTTCTTTTAAACCTAGTGGTCGCAGTGGAAAAATGCGGGCATTGTCCTTTAAGACTGGCATTGCATGCTTGTGTGGCACAGAAGTAAAAGAAAAACTTCAGTGTGAGTATAGCTCCAAAGTCTGGAAGTGGAGTAAGGTGGAGGGAGAGGTGTGGTGGGAGGAGGGAATGTATTGGTATTGTACACACAGAAGGTAGGTCTTATGACTCAGCACAGGGAGCTACTCAGGTCACCTTATGATACTTTCTGGTCCAGCCTATTGCAAAGAACTCACAATAGCCAAAGGCCAAGATGGATGGAAGCCTTGTTTTTATTCCCAGTGTCACTCCAATGGGTTTGGTTTCTTCTAATCTGGTATTATTACTTTATAAGGATCTGAGTTAGCATCCTGGGGTACCCACAGTCTGGACTTTCTAGTTCTATTTCCCCATAGATGATCAGGCTTAGCCTTCTCCACTCTGGAGCTCAAGCTATGTCACATTTTCTACTGGAAACTTCCCATGTGATTACATGGGTAGTGTGCAATAATCCCTATCATGGGTAGGTGGATAGTGTGTAATTCTGTAGTTTTCAGCCTCTTTGGTGTATATTATCTTCACTTTCCCCTCCATCCTTCATCTTGTGTACACCATTTTGTACTTATCTAAGGCAATATCCTTAGTTGTCAAGTGCTTATTGTGTGTAAACCAATATGCTAAATGTGGTGAGTACTAGGTTTAATTTGACATGGTCTCTGCCTTAACTGGTTTACAATCCAGAGGAGGAGATAGAAGTGCACAGAAAGTAGTTTTTATAAAGTGTTAGACTAAACAGAATGGCAAAGGATATAAGCGATATCAGAACAAAAAAATGAAGTGGTGTGAGAAAACTTTACAGGGAAGGAAACATCAAAGCATGTTCATAGCTGTTATTATTTGTAAGGTCTGTCCAGAAAAAGTCCAGCCATCGTTAAGATTATGAGAGCTGTTTGCATGATATTGATGTAATCTGGCAGCTGAGGACAGTGGACTCGAATGCACATGTATGAACAATGACAACTTCACTGTACTCATCAGTGGGGGTGGTAGATGCCCTTGAGTGAGCGTGTGTACTGTGTGACTGTTGCACTAAACATGACTGAGTCATAGTTACCTGGCAGGGGAGAGACCATGATCATGAAGGTGGTTTCTCAGGGCAAGGTTTATCCATTGCAATCCAGATGTGCTGACCCCTGCAATTTCCCCAAATGTGGGAAACTCGACTGCATAATTTGTGGTAGTGGGGGACTGCATTCACACTCTCCCCTGAAAAAAAAAGAAGGAAAAAAAAGACTGAGTAGAGCAACGAGTCTGCATCAAATTTTGTGTTAAGCTTAAACGTTATTCTATGAAAACTATTCAAATGATTCAGAAGGTTGCAGCTATGGTCAACTGGTGATTGACAGCTTTATCATGACAACATGCTTGTGCATCACGTCTCATGCAGAGTGTTTTTGCAAAACATCAAATACCCACGTGACTCAGCCCCATTACAGCCCACATTTGGTGCCCTGCAACTTCTGGCTTTAACCAAAACTAAAATCACCTCTTAAAGGGAAGAGATTTCAGACCATTGATGAGATTCAGGAAAAGACAATGGGGCAGCTGCTGACAACTGGAAGAACTGTGTGAGGTTCCAAGGTGCCCACTTTGAAGGAGACTGAAGCATCATTTTCCGACTTACACTGTTTCTTTTATCTTTTGTCTTCTCCAATAAATGGCTCTATTTTTCATATTACATGGCTGGATACCATCTGGGCAGACCTTGTATTTCTCTCAACGTTTCTTTAAGATGGGGTGGACAGTGATTATTTATCTTCAAGTTACAAGGAAGGAAACTGCCACATAGAGAGTTTCATTACTTGCCTAAGGTTCTATAAGGTAGTCAATAATAGATCCAATACTAAAACACAGGTCTCTGTCTTCCATGTTTGTGTGTTTTCTAAGCCTTAGGTGAGGTATAAAGCAGACAAACAATGATCTCTGGGGGAAATTTTCTAAGGTTGGTGTGCAGTGGGAGAGTTCCCACAAGGGCAGATATAGCCTATATTCAAATATAAATGCCACGACCCATTCCACAATCACTTAGAGATAATTCTTAGATGATCAAATGCTTTTAATTATCTCCTCTTTTTTGGATTATCTGTGTCAGTTATCTTTCCATTTGTGTGGATAATTGAGAAAATACTGTGACATAAGCCAGGAGGGGATAGGGCAGAATAGCTGTGACTCATGTTCAGGTACCCCTAAATCCCATACCCCTCATCTTGCTTCTTGAGAATCTGTTTTCCCAACAGTGTTATATCTGTCTGGCACTGATCTCATAAACAGTTTGCTCTCTGTTTTCATCTCTCTACCCTCTCTTCTGATGTTCTCTCTCTTGTATCTGTCCCATTTTTTTCTCTCTGAACTCAAAGAATGCTCTTTTTAGAACTCTTGGGCTTCTAGAAGGTCATGGATTTGCCTCTAGATAGTCCAGTTTCAAAAGTCATTAGCTAAGTCTATATGATCTTTTCCTGTCTCCTTTTTCTGCTCTCTCTCCCCATACCATTCTCTGGCCATTCCTGCATTGGGGTTGGTCATGACTTATGGTGGGGCCAGCAGACCTCTTCAGCCAAGTAGCCAACTCAGGCAGCCAGTGTGACCAACGCCACCTTGGTGTCCTGCTTCATGAGGCCATTCAGGTGCCCCGTCAGCTGGGGGAAGTGGCAGCCTTTGGGGGCAGCAATGTGGAGCCCAGTGTCCGTAGTTGCTTTCGTTTTGTGAGTATGGCCCTGGGTAGGGTGAAAGGGAGGGATAATGGGAGGGAGGGTGGGAAGAAGGGAGGGAGAACTAAGAGTTAAGCTTCTAATCTGAACTATTCACATGTAAGGGAGTTCGTTGGGATGGAACAACAGGGCAGAGGATTCTCTAGGTTTTTAGGGTCAGAGTCCTGCCAGAGAGGGTACCAGCTGTATTAGGACAGGACAGAAGGTTGACACCTCTGGAAAATAGGCCAACCCAGGTCTTGCTAGTTCTCTTGCTCCTTCTGAGGGCTATCATTCTGGGGACAAGATACTACGGGCCTCAGTCATTGCAATTGGGCTTCTTGTTTCCCTAGAGCACTGGGAAGCCAGTCATTGAAGTTTCACAGTTCTTGGAATGGGTAAACTTGGAGCCCCAGTCAATGGTATGGCTAGCTGTTTTGCATCGGGTCACCATTGCTGAGCAAGTGAAGCATCAGACCAAGTGCTCTATCTGTAGGCAGTGCCCCATCAAAGGCTTCAGGTAGGGAAAACAATACTTGATGGAATAATAATTGTAAATAAGCCCTGTTACAAATAAGTCATACATATATAATTACATAAGTACAGCTAATCTATTGTATGTTTTTATATATTGTTGTAATTCTATTGCAGTGTTTAACTTTTTAAACAATTGTAATATTTTCTTTTGTTTTAGTTGTATTATGAAATTCCAGATCTACAAAAATGTATAGAGAAGCCAAACGTGGTGGGTAAGGGAACAGCACAGAAAGGAAAGTTATTTGTTTTTGATTTCCCAGGGAGCATTAAGTAGAACCCAGAAACCCCAGCATACTGACATAAGAACATCTATGTACCAAATGTATGCTGGCAAATGGTTCACAATCAACTCTCCATAAAGCTAAAAAGAAACCTAATTTGTAGCATTTGTTAATATCCATGTATAAATACCCCCACTATGACCAATGTCTGGCTACTCTCAGAAGGTTGGGAAGAGATATGCAGTTGCATACTATTTATAGTATTTCCACCATACAGATTAAATAGATGAAACAAGTTTTGAATATTTATTACTTCTGTTTTTAATAGCATTTACTTGTGAGTTTATATAATTTATTTTTAAAATAATGGCTGTGCCCTAACCAGTGTGGCTCAGTGGTCTGAAAACTGAAAGGTTGCCTGATTGATTCCCAGTCAGGACACATACCTGGGTTATGGACCAGGCCCCTAGTTGGGGATGTGAGAGAGGCAATTGATCAATGTTTCTCTCTCACATTATGTTTTACTCCTTTCTTTCCCCACTCTCTATAAATAAATAAATCTTTAATAATAATGAAAAATTCGATACAAGAGACCCTTTTAAAAATAAAATAATGGCTGTATTTAACAGCCAGTTTGGAAAATCCCTGAAATTTTAACAATTGATTCTTGTGAGCTGCTGTGAGCCAGCTCCAGCAGCCCACAGCACATACAACCAAGCTTAAGAAATAAAATGTTATTACAATACATTTGATGTTCCCCTGATTATATTCCCTGCCTCCTTCCACAAGGTAATCACTATCCTGAAATTGTCTCTCATCATATAATGCTCAATATTTTTATTTTTTAAAGCACTTAACACAAGGCAAAGAGGTGGAATGTGACTTGCCCAAGTTCACATAGATGATTAATGTAGATGGATCCAGGACCAGATGTTGGATCCTCTGACTTCTCTAAGTCTAGACATTTTACAATTCTATATACTACTAGGTCTGGGCAGCTTGGCCAGGCTTAGGAACAGGATCTGAAGGGCTGGTCTCTATATTGAGTAATAATAAAATTCTTATTAAAAAACTTTTGGAAATAACCTTTACCCAGCTTTCCTGAGCTGGCCTTTGTATTGGAAGAGTAACTTTTCCATTGTAGGTAGTGGTACCTCTAAGACTGAACCCTTTGTGGCCATCCTTGCTCAGGAAACTATTTGCTATTGCGAGTAGTTTATACCAGCACCCCTTCCTTTAAAAAAATGGTGGGCTCTGGCTGGTGTGGCTCAGTAGATTGAGCACCAGCCTGTGAACCGAAATGTTGCTGGTTTGATTCCCAGTCAGGGCACATGGCTGGGTTGTGGACCAGGTCCACAGTTGGGGGTGCACGAGAGGCAACCACACATTGATGTTTCCCTCTCTTTCTCTTTCCCTTCCCCTCCCTTTAAAAATAAACTCTTTTAAAAGGATGCATTCTTTTAAAAATAAAGTAAATAAAATTTAAAAAGATGGCAAGACAATGACATTTTCCACACTTCTTAGGAGTCTAGACATGTGATTTCATGGAAATTTATGTTCTCTAGAATAAGGCTAGTCATTTAGAAAAGACTCAACTACCACTACATACATAGGAGGTTGAGTATTTAAGGCTCCATGTTCCATGCCCTTCTAATGTTTGTGTATATTTGTATATTAGGGAAGTGGGGAAGTGACTATGGTCCATTGGATCCTCTGAACTAACACCTCTCCTCTCCCCAAGGTACCGGAGTCTGAAAGAATTTAATGTGGACATCTGCCAGACCTGCTTCTTGACAGGCAGGGCCAGTAAAGGCAACAAGCTGCACTACCCTATCATGGAGTATTATACCCCGGTATGGAGCCTTTGGGCCGAGTAGGAGGGGGGAGACAGCTCTCAGGTTCTGGGCCCTTCATCTACTTGGCCAAGCACTGGCTAAATGTATTCTATTCTCCTCTGGGAAGCTTTCTCCCAACAGTCCTGACGCTTCACCAGTTTGGGGGATTCAGGCCTCTCTGTTCTTCCAAAAGAGCTTCTGCCTCACCACAGCCACAGCTGGCTATAGCAGCCCAGGACCAACCTCAGCCATTTAAAAGGCACTCATTATTTTTCTGCAAAGAGAAGTTTCAGGGGGAAAAATAAGAAAGTAACACAGTTTCAAGCAATGAGCCTTCTGTTGCACTCTTTAGTTTTTCCTGCCTAGTTTCCCATATTGCTCCTATCACCTGGTCTTCACCTGCTACTTTGCCATTCTTTCCAACCCTTCTAGTCAGTACCAAAGTTTGCCCTGAAATTAACTACTCAGTATCTGGGGGGTGGGTTGGGGGGAAGGGGTAAGCTCTTTAACTGGTTCCTCAATTTCACTTGGTTTTCATTGGAAACCCTGCCCTTCATCGCCACTTGAGTCCAAATTGGTAAGCATCACTGAACTTCAGCCACAGAATTTCTCCACAGCTACAGACTTAGCTGCTTGAGCTAACTCTGTTGCCTCCACTCTTTTATCCCATTCTGTCCCACAGATATTCCCAAAGCCCCAAACATATGCACAGTTCCCTCCACTGCTCTCTCCCATCCTACTTCCCCATCTTTCAACCTGTTTCTTCACAATCCATCCGTCCAAACTGTCATCCTCTTCTCCAAATTCTGTCGGTACAGAAACATGTGCAACCTAGTAGGAGGAGGGACCTTGTCCTTTATTTTTATTTCATTATGACTTTAAAATAAACGTTATAAAAGTCATACATGGGAAATTGACTCAAGATGGCAGACTGATAATCCTCTGCCTCCTGCTCATCTAAGTCCCTAGAATTTATGTAAATTATATATATATATTTTAATTTTATTGTTGTTGTATTACATCCATCCCCTTTTTGCTCCCCTCTGTCCCCCTTCCCACCCACGTAAATTATATTTTTAAAATGAACATATATATCATGGGTGGCAAACACAAGGCCTGCGAGCTGAATCCGGCCTTCCACCTTGTTTTATCTAGCCCAGCACCTTGTTTCTCTACCTGGCTCACTTAACTGTTAAGGAGTAGTTGCATTTATACAGTCTTAAAATTACATTTGGCCCTTTGAAGGCGAAGCTGATGTGGCTCTGCTGAAAATGAGTTTGACACCCCTGAAATATATGTTTATTGTAAAAGATTCAAATTATATGGAGGTATTAATAGAATAAAATGAAAGCCTTCCTCTCTCCTCAGCCTGGTAACCACTCATCTGGTCCAACTTCTCAGAGGCAACCAGTGTTCACAGCTTGGGATGTGTCCTCTTAGACTATTTTGCTAGGAAAGAGGTGTGGTAGGCATGAACAAGAGTGGAGGACCAGTCACATTTTCTGCTCTAAAGGAGCAGTTACACCTACCCCACCATATCCCAAAACCTTTAAGGTGAGTTCCTCTACCCTGTTTCCCCTCAGACCACATCCAGTGAGAACATGAGGGACTTTGCCACAACCTTAAAGAACAAATTCCGCTCAAAGCATTATTTCAGCAAACACCCTCAGCGAGGTTATCTGCCTGTGCAATCAGTGCTGGAGGCTGACTACAATGAGGCGTGAGTACCAGTAGTTGCACAGGGGCTGTGGGCAGCCTCACTGAGCCTGGGCATGTGAAGGGGCTGAGTGCCATATGGGCTAGGGGGAGTGTTCTAGGGCAAACATAACTAGTGACAGATTAGTTCAACTTGTGCCTGATTAGGAATCCAGCCTGAGAACTAGACCCTGTAAATACAGTCTCTGTATCCTGTTTCCATCAACGTTTGCCCATGACACTAATTTGGGGAGGGGGGTGGTGGTAGTAAGGAAACAGGCTGCCTCACTGCCCAGTCTTTGGTTCTCTGAGCCTTTGCTGCTTTCTTCTAGGCTGGCTTCTTCCCCGAGGTTACCACATGCTGACACACACTCCCGAATTGAGCATTTCGCCAGCAGGTACCACCAGGTTTGGGGGAGAGGAATTGTAAGGGGTCTCATGGGGAAGGGGTTTTCAGTTGGGGCAAAGAGAAAAGAGGCCAAGGGGAACATACACAGTAGAGTATGTGGCAGCCAGCAAGGCCCAACACTTAGGTATAATTGGGGCAGCTCCCAAAACTGATGATTTTATTGTGGATTAGAGTCCTTGAGATAAAGACAAGCCTCCCATCTTGTTTTTCCCTCTTTCCCTGGTCTTTTTTCCCAGGCTTGCTGAGATGGAAAGTCAAAATTGCTCCTTCTTTAACGACAGCCTGTCCCCAGATGACAGCATGTGAGTTTTCACAGCTGCTTCTTTTCCACAAATAGCTCTGTTTAGGATTCTTCTACTATCATTTATTTGGGAAGATTGTATCCTTAAGGGGAGAGGGGCTTGGTGGTTAGGGTCTTTGATGCCCTAAAGAAGGAAGATTGCTTTCTGGGCACAGTATTTAGTAAGAGAAACAGTCTACCTTCTGTCAACCAAGTGGGGGAAATGAATAATCTACTACCTCCTTGCCATCTGCCCAGATTCCTTTCTGTTGCAAGATCCCATCCTTCTATGCCCAGCTTTGAGTGAAGAATATCCTCTCATTTAACTTTGCAGAAATGAGCCACTATCTTATGCTCAGGATGCCAAATCCCCGGCTAGTGCCACAGCAAACCTAGGGAGACACCAGGGACTTGAATGAAGTATGTCCAGAGAGATTCTCTGGTGCTGTAGCCCCAAGAATGGGCCCTTCATCTCCAGGGAGGCATCTGGTCTGCTCAGAGGGCCTAGAAGCTGCTAGCAACATGGATCAATCTGGCCCTGATTATGACTCAGGCAGGCAGTGATCCCTCCGGGGATGGGGAAAAGAAGGGTAGGCAAGGTGAAGGAATAGTACAAAATGGGAATCATTTCCCAAAGGGCTTTAAGTAGAATCAGCATACTGAAAACCCTTTCTCCTAGTACCCCCAGCCATGACCTCTGTCAACCTTTAAATACTCTCATCTCTCTCAAGCCTAAGTATATGATCCTTTCCCTCTCTCTGAGACTTAGAAATGAATCTTGTAGCATGCACCTACCTCCTGAGGCCTGAGCTAAGAGCTGAGAGCACATGCCCTGAGCTGTTTCTTGGTTCAGTGCCTGGCCATCTCTTTTCCTTTCCTCACACTCATGCAGAGACGAGGACCAGTATCTGCTGCGGCACTCCAGCCCCATTACAGACCGGGAGCCAGGCTTCGGGCAGCAGGCTTCATGCAGCATGGCCACAGAAAGCAAGGGGAAGCTAGAGAAGATCCTGGCCCACTTAGAGGATGAGAACCGGTGAGTGTGGTGATGACACAGATCTATGTGGATCTAGAGTCAGACAGTTGAATTCAAGTCTTGGCAATTCCATAGCCTAGCTATATGGCCTCAAACAAGTTATATTCTATGATTTTTTATTTCCTCATTTGTAAAATGGGGATGATGGTAATAGTACCTTTCTCCTATCAGCACTTGGGAAGACCCAATGATCAGGCATATAATGTGTTAGCCAGTGCCTGGATTAAAGTAAGTATTCAATAAGTGCTAGCTACTTTAGTATTTGAACCACTTTAACTCAACCCAGATATTTTCAAGTACCCATTAGGTGCAAGCAGAAAGAATACACACCCAAAGAATACAGAAGAGTGTACATGTCTCTTTCCTCAAGGAATTTTCAAGGTTGGAATGGAAGAGATACTTAGCACTCAGTGAAAATAAAAGAAAAGGAAGGTGATATTGCATAGCACATTTGAGGTCTGGAAGAGGGAAGGTGAAGAAATATTGTGATGGCAGCGGGGGCCTGAGGAGAGCCGAAGCTACTTCGGGGACATGCAGTAAAATTTGTAGTATCCCTCAGAACAGTGCTTCTCAACCAGTAGTGAGCATACATGTCACTTGGGGAGCTTGGTAAGATGCAGATTTTGAGTCATGGGTCTGAGTTGGGACCTGAGTTCCTGCATTTCTAACCAGCTTCCAGGGCATGCCCATGCTACCAGCCCAACGACTATACTTGGAGTTGCAAGTCCTTAGAACAGGACCAGTCTGCAAAGTGTTTGTTCCTGGTTTAAAATAAGATCAATACAGAAATAGAGAGTAAATTTTTAGAAACACATAACAATTTGACATTGCCATGACATCCCAGCAGTTAATAAGTGGACTTGTTTTCATTGAATTAAGTATAGACCTATTTGTAGTTGAACATGTGTAGCAAGTCATGTGTGATGTGAGCTGTGTACTAGATATACACATTCAGTCCACACTTTGGTCCACAGTGGATCGAAAAATCTCTCTAGCATTTCACTATGGATAGTTTTCTAAAAATTTTAATTGGTTTTCAATTACAAGTGACAAAATATTATATTAGTTTCAGGGGTATGACAGAGATTAGACATTTATGTAACTTACAAAGTGATCACCCCAATAAGCCTTCACTACAGATAGTTTTGAGAAGCATTGCATTAGAGCAGCAGTGGACAGGCCCTGGGAAACAATGGGGAGAAAGTAATTCTGTTGTATAGAGAGAAGGAAAAAATAATATTCCTCAAAGTAGACCATCCCTTTGGAATCTGTTTTCTTGATGACTAAACATGGATGCTCAAAGTGTGCCAATGAGAAGGGTAGTTGACAAAAAAGGCAAGGTGGGTGATTCATGTTATGTCTAAAAATGGAGTAGGTGAGTCTGCCTGATTTTAAGGTCAGAAGTAATCCCCAAAACAGCACATTAAAGCCCTAACACATTTGTTATGTGAAATGCAAACTCTCCCTGCTCTGAAGCCCAAGGATGGCAGAGTAAATGACATATGTGAAGAGGAAGTGGATACATATGGCTATTCACCCAAGAACATGGGTAGAATGGGAGTGAGGATGGACTAGCCAAGGGATTGTTCACACCTAGATAAAAGGGGTCATTTGGGACTTGGACAGTCAACACTTTATTAAGGCCATAGGTCTTGGCTTCTTTGTCATGGACAGGGTTCTCCAGGGAGAGCTGAGGCGCCTGAAGTGGCAGCATGAGGAGGCTGCTGAGGCACCTGCCCTGGCTGAAGGCACTGCAGAGGTAGCACAGGACCACTGCAATGAAGAGCTTCTGGCTGAGGCCCGGATCCTTAGGCAGCACAAAAGCCGCCTGGAGACACGCATGCAGATCCTTGAAGACCACAACAAACAACTAGAGTCCCAGCTGCAGCGCTTAAGGGAACTGCTCCTGCAGGTGAGGCTGAAGCCGGGGAAATGGACAGAGCAACCCCTACAGGGACTGGAGGTGGGAAGCTAGGGAGTAGATAAAGGGAGCTGGGGACTGTGACAATAGGGAAGAAACAAAGAGCTTCTTAGCTGTGATTGTTAGGTGACCTTCTGAAGGGAAATGGGCTGATAACTGGGAAAGGTGGGAAAGGAAAGGCCTGGTGTGTCTCATTTCTTGGTCAATTGCCTTCTATCTAGCCTTAACTCCACCCTTGTGCATTACTCTGTGAGGCCTGAGGCAGAGGCAGGGCTTCTGAGGCTCACTTCCCTATAACCCATTTGAGCCCAGTATTGAAAGAACAAAGTTCAAAAATCATTCATCCAAAACTTTGATTTTGCTAGAAAAAAAAGCAAGTCTGGACATACTTGGCAAGAGAAAGATTTTTGCTGTGATGGGAGCTCTTGTTACTTTTTGTCCCCTTCTTCTTTAAGAGGTAGTGTATATGATATAGTGCAGCTCTGAAGCCAGATCACCCTGTGTTCGAATGTGGCTCTGCCTGTTAGTGGCTGTAGAGTGTTCTGAAGGTTACTTAGCTTAACTAAGCCCCAGTACCACCCTTCATCTATCAAACAGGGTAATAACATACTGACCTCATGGAGTTGTGTTGAACATAAAAATGAAATGATGCGTTTAAAGAATTTAGCACAATGGCAGGAATATAGTAAACACTTCATAAATATTACCTAGTGTCATATGTACCAGGTGATACTGCCCCCACCCCGGCCTCTTCCACAGATTCTCCAAGGGATGGCCTCTAGATGCCTGGAGGTCTCTAGCATATGATATGTTATGAACTGAAGATCAGGTGTGCAAGTCTACATTTCTAGAGGGAATTGGGTTTTAAACAGCTTAATTGTAGCTAAAATGACAGCAAGAGACCTTTAGGTGCAATAGCATCCTTATAAGAACTGGGAGACTTTGACACATGTTGATGGGGGAAGGTAATTGGTAATCGAACATTGAAATAACTTTTCCTAAAGGGGAGGCCACTGTTTGGGGACTACCAAAGGTTCTTACAGTCCAAGGGAAAAGTGATGGGCATGAGGTCTCTAAGGTCCCTTCTAAGCTCAGGAGTCTGTCAATGTAAGGTCAGGAAGGCAAAGCCATTTAAGTCATGCATTACCTCTTGTTAGCCACCCACCGAATCAGATGGCAATGGCTCTGCAGGCTCGTCCCTAGCTTCCTCTCCACAGCAGTCAGAAAGCAGTCACCCCCAGGAGAAAGGACAGACCACTCCAGACACTGAGGCAGCAGGTGAGTTTCCCTAGCCCTTTCCAGCCCCTTCCTACATGTTTTGTCCTGCCCAAGGGCTCCTGCCTAAAGTTCTGCTAGGGCTGGGTCTGGTTTCTCCCCATGGCTTTGAGCTTAGCATCAGGGATGATTGGTTTACTGATGGATTAATTCATTTGTTTATTCTGCACATGTATATTAAACACCTTCTATGTACTTACACATTGTGCTGGGAAGACACAAATGCTGTGGGTTTGCCCATCAGTTGGTGTTGCCCTACTTCAGCCCCCTGTCCTCATAGGGAATCTCTAGTTCCCTTTCAAAATTTATATTTTCCAACACAGATGATGTGGGGTCAAAGAGCCAAGATGTCAGCCTGTGCTTGGAGGACATTATGAAGAAACTTCGCCAAGCCTTCCCCAGTGTGCGAAGCTCTGATGTGACTGCCAACACCCTCCTGGCCTCTTGATGGAGCCAGATCCCCATCATAGAGACTTTAGTCCTTTCCTGGTTCTGTCAAAGCCTTCTATCAACCTTCACCCAAACTTTCCAGTCCCCATTGGCCCCACATTTCTCAGCCAGAGTTATTTGGGCTCTGGGCAGCAGCAGGAATCTAGTGGTACCTGGGGTGGGTGTGTGAGGGGCAGGAAAAAGAGAGGCATGATTCCTCTGACTCTAGAAATGTGTCCTTTCATCCTCAAGTTTGAGACTGGTTGCTGAAGTACACTTCTGTTGTAGCCCGGGCTAATAGCATTTGGAGACCACTCAGGTGGGGAGCAAAGAAGCTGCCATGTAAAACTAGGAAGTGCTTGCTTTTGCCTTTCTTTGTCCATGGAACTAGGAGATTGGGAAGCCTAATGAGTGCAGGGTTCCAGCATTATGAATCCACAGGCATTAGCTCTGCTCTCTGGTCCAATTCAGGGAGGTAAAAGGGTATCCCCGGGAAAAGCCCTCTCCATCAAAATGCTCCTGAAAAATTTGGGCAGCATGTGTCATATTACTTCAGCTCGAAGGCATATCTCTAGCCATTCTGATGCTATCTAGATGTTGTTTTCTCCTCAAATATCTTCAGTTCCTCTGCCTCAGACCTGTCTCAAAAAGGGAACTGTTTATTCTGGTTCCTACTTCTTCCCTACATTTGAAAACTTCAAATAAGTACTTATGGGCTTAGGTATTTTTTTTTTTTTTTTTTACCCCTGAGCCTCCTCTATGCTGAGGGCCTCAGCATCCACAGAGACCAACTGAAGGGCTCTGGAAATCCAGCTGAAGCCACCCTTGGCTCTTTTGACTTTGCCCTCCCCTTGGGGAAGAGCATCAGTTTACTCAGCAAGGGAGACTTGCTCTTTTGGGGTGGAAGAAACAGCCACCAGCTAGCCTGGAGGAGTGTGACTGCCCAACAACCTTCCTTCTTTTAGATTGAATTGGATGAGGTGGCTGATTTTCCCCCATCTAATCCTAAAGTGGATGCAATGGGCCACCCTGAATAGTGGCCTGTTTGATCCACTGGCCACTTTCTATCCAGGCAAGAGCACAGCCTTCCTTTGCAGAAAACTATTCTCTCTAACTCTAGAAGGTGAACCCAAACCTCAAACTAAACTAATTCTTCCTAGGCAACATATATCATGATCTAGTTATCTGGAAACTGTTCAGGGTAGATAGTGGGGACAGGGTGGATTGAACTTGGGGATGTTGAACAGAGTCAGAGCCCACTTACACAGCTTTCTTTCAAAAGGAGCTTTATAACCTAGAGCCCTGAAATTGACTTCACTTGCTTAAGTTTATACATACATACCTATGCTACATATTTACTGTACATCAGTACAACCTTGGCCTCACTCACACATTAAATTATAATACCTCTTGAAGTATCATGTTCTGCCTTGCTCTTTGTTAGCCCAAGCCTCTGGTTGAACAGAGAGATACATCCTGCCTGCTCCCCTAGGATGTCTCTCTATTCATGTTTGGAGTGAGCTGTCTTCAAGATCAAAGCAACAGAAACCTGTGGTCACATAGGAATCTAACAGGAACAGACTCTGTTCTCTTTACTCACATAAATCTTGTTTTCTTGAGACCTGGACCTTGGATAAATTTTCCCAGTGTCCTCTCAACAACTATTCAGATACCAAAATAGAGAAAATCCAAGCTTTACCTACCCCATGCAGAAAAGAAGTAACTAATAAACTTTTATTAGCTTTTGTCAGGCTAAGACACAGAGTACATCTTCTAGCCTCCTCCAGTTCTTAAGTCTGGCTCAGGGCCTTAGAGAAAGCTGCGGTTGCCACTGAAATCAGGAGGGTGTAAGATGCTTGGGGTGCTGTGTTATAGTTATGCAGGGGCCAGAGGGTTAAACTGCTGGGAAGCTAGATTTATTGGCTGTGGGAGAGGGAGGGAAGGAGCTTGGGTCCAAAAACCTGGCATTGCCTCCTTCTAGAATCACTAGGGAACATTAACCCTGAGGCCCACAGTGTCAGACCTCATCACAACATCTGCCTTATTACTCATGAGGTCTCTAGGCAGGAAGACTTGGGTATCTGGATGTATGATAAGCAGGTGGTAGATGAGGATCAAACACAGAGCCTGGGCATCTGTCCATGAGTGAGGGAAAGCTACATTTGTAGGGGCCTACATCATGGGCAGGAATAAGATAGAAGAAATTTGCTATAGAACGGAGAGCTCAGGATCTTTGAGGCTTATGGTTGCCTAAGCCATAGGAGCGCAGATGTTATAAAACAATATTTTACCAAGGAAATCCTGGAAAATCCTTTATGTAATCCTCACTTCACTCAAGATCTAGGGCTGCTGAGGGCCTGTGACTGCAGCAGTGCACCAGGCATGACAGGGAAAATATAGATATTGTTATGTAGGGTTTGTGTTATTAGGTGGACTGAAACAGCAGGTCAAGAGTTGAATTCTCACTAATGAGGTCACTGACACTTTGTGGTCCTGTGTTTACCTTAATACCTGAGGTGAGTACAGGCATACCTTGTTGCACTTCACTTTGTTGCACTTCATAAATGTTGCTTTTTTTTTTTTTTTTTTTTTTTACAAATTGAAAACAAGACCCTCTATCAGCAAAAAGAATACGACTCTTTTTTTAAAAATATATTTTATTAGAATACAACTCTTTATTGTGAGACTCATTTATTGTGGTAGTCTGGAACTGAACCCACAATATTCCCAAGGTCTACCTGTTTATTGCTTAAAGCCCTGGTGATGGTCACTGCCTCATGTGAGGACACTTTGCCCACACTGAACTAAATGGATCCTTGGGCACTGTGTATCCAAATTACAGTGGGATTTACTGAGAGCATCCATCATGTATGTTTCTTCTAGGGGAATTGTGTGTGATACTGTGTAATTTATGGCCCTGTACTGAAAGTGTGGTGAAGGGAGTTACTAGATAGGCAGCCAGAGGAAAATTTTTGA
Source organism: Noctilio leporinus (assembly GCA_004026585.1). NCBI lineage: Eukaryota > Metazoa > Chordata > Mammalia > Chiroptera > Noctilionidae > Noctilio > Noctilio leporinus. The sequence goes on along the minus strand of PVIW01008077.1, from coordinate 7,912 downwards.
TTGGCGGGGTTAGCATCTGTGATAAGGAATGTGAATGTTTGCTGGGGTTGTTGTCAAATAGTATCAATGAACAGTTAGGATTGATAGGCATTTTATTCTCAACAGAATCTAATAGAGGCCAAGAAGCCATTTGGAGGGTGCCTCTGCTTATAGTGGGAGCAGAGTGGAGTCACGCTGACGAGGAAATTGTTAGGGAAGGGTGATTGGCTGGAGGACATCAGACAGTTTGATGTTTGGTTCCCTACCCAGGAGGACCTTTGCCATTCCCTCCAGAATGGAAATGCTGAAATCAAGGCTCTCAAATATCCATTTCCTTCAAGGCTCAAAGTTTGGAAATATTTTTTGCAGAGAAACCTGTTTGAGTTTCTCTGCTCCAGGAACTGGGCTAGTAGATCATAGTAATAAGAAATCCTGAGGCCAGACAGAGGCCAATTCTGGGAGACAGTTTGCTTCCAGATTCATTTTAAGGAATAATCATACTGCCTAAGGTGTGTGTTTGGGTCTTGAGCTCCATATCCAGTTTCAGGCTAGAGTGTTTCTTAAACACACATTCTCAATGGTAGACTCATGGCCTCTGAGACCATTTTAGGCCAAGAATCTCATCAAAGGTTCTTTGACGTAGGTGACAGACAACCAAGAAAGTAGCTGCCTTAAAAGAAAAATGGTCCTGGGAGAGAAACAGGCCCTGCCCTAGGGCTATGGAGCCTTAATTGTTCAGCAAGGCACCTCTATTTCTGGGCCTTCCTGCCAATATCTGGCCCTGGAAACAAAGAAATACTTCAGTTCCTTCTTACTTTTTTAACACTCACGGCTGTGGGAGAGGGAAAGGCTCAAGGCCAGGGCTCAGCTCCCAGCCTTCATCTCCTCCCACAGTTGCTGCATTTGGGGAAGTGGGGGTGCTGCTGAATGTCCTTGCTGTCCCCAGGGCAGTATTGAGGCCAGGCCAAAGCCAGACAGACCTTGCTGGCTCATTGCAAGAATTGGTCATGAGGGAGGAGGATATAAGGGGACTAAATAGTAATGGAAAAAATACAATAAAGATTAAATTAAAAAAAGAAACTGGTCATGAGGATGAGAGTTGGGGAAGGGATTTGAGGGAAGTGGCAGAGGTGGCACATAAGTCTAGAAAAGTTTGGGATGAAGGTGCAGAACTGGGAACAAATAGGTTAACTTTGATTGCCACTCACTGTGGTGCTTTTCCCCTTTCCCTTGATTTCTGCTTTGAAATGAATAAATTTGTATTTGTTTACTTTGGTTCCTCTGGTTATGTACACTGTTTGACTCTGTTATTCCACATCCTTTCCTTATTTGTATGTGGGAAGAAAGGAAGGGCCAAGAAGCCACAGAATCACTACAAAACATAGGCTACCAGATGAGTCCAACACCTATTGCACAAAAACACACCCCAACTAGCTGCATCCACCACAGTTACATGGAGTGGTTGCTTCCCAAGGCCCTACAAGTTATCCCCTCACAGAATGAGCTCTTAGGGCAATGGTTCTTCAATATCATCCTCATCAATCTGAGGAATAATTTTTTACCAGCCTGAAACAATATATGAAAAGGACAATGCAGTAAATTTTTATAGTTACTTTTATTTAATTTAAAGGTCAAAGATCTATTATTTAGAAAATCACACACACACACACCACACACACAAACACACACACACACACACACACACACACACACACACGAGGTCTGTCCCAAAAGTATCGAGCACAAAAGATTTTAATTATATTGACATATTGGCTCAATACTTTCTGGACAGACTATATATCTATATCTATGTACATATATACCATATAATTATGTATACATTATATATAATATATATTCTGTCCAGAAGGTATATAGCCATATAATATGAAAAATAGAGACATTTATTGAAGAAGATATAAGATACAAAAAACATTATATGTAGGACAATGACACCTCAGTCCCCTTCTAAGAGGGTACCTTAGTACCTCACTCAGTTCTCCCAATTGCCATTAGCTGCCCTCTCCTATTTTCCTGAATCTCATCAATAATAGTCTGAAATCTCTTTCTTTTCAAAGGTGATTTTAATTTTAAGTAAAGCCAGAAATTGCAGGGTGCCAAATCTCAGCTGTAGTGGAGCTGAATCACCTGGTAATGGGATGTTTTGCCAAAAAAACTCTGCATGACACATGATGCATGAGTGAGCGTGTTGTTGTGATGAAGCTGCCAATCACCCATTGACCATAGCTGTGGCCTTCTGAATCATCCAAACAGTTTCCATGCAAAATTTAATGCAGATTCCTGACTCTTCTCTCTCATTCATTTTGAATGTGATAGCCACACAGTACACATGCTCACTCAATGGCATCTACCACCCCTACTGACTACAGTAATGTTGTCATTTTTCACACATGTGCATTCTAGTCCACTCTCCTTGGCTGCCTGGTTACACTGATGTTGCACAAACCATTCTCATTATATTAATAATGGCTGGAGTTTTTTCTGCACTGTTCTTATATATCCTTGTAAATTGGTAGTAACAGTTTTTACAAATGCATTTTCTGACAAAGTAGAAGTCTGTCAGTCCATCTTCACACCATGAAGTTTTCTTTATTTTTGAATGCCCTGTCATTCCCCGCCAAACCTATCAGAGGGTCATATTGAAACTGGAAAAGCTGGTGTCCGTGCTGTCTGTCACTACCAGAACTAATAAGCAGAGACAGGGATTGAATCTTTATGGGTGCTTTATTCAGATGACCAGCAATCTGAGAAGACAGAGTGTTTGTACCCTAATAGACCATCTTACATTCCATTTCAAACCAGCCTTTTTTATAAGGAGAAGAAAAGAGTAGTTAAGGGGTTTGGATTTCAGCAGGAAAATTAATCAGATAAAAGCTGCAACAGCCCTGGCTGGCAGCACAGTGGATAAGGTGCCAGCCTGCAAACCCAAAGGTCACAGGTTTGATTCCCCAGCCAGCGCATATAACCAGGTTGCAAACCAGGTCTCCAGTCAGGTCTGTGGCTGCAGACAGGTGAAAAGTAACCATACATTGATGTGTCTCTCTCCCTCTCTTCCTCAATCCCTTCCTCTCTTTCTAAAAATAATGAAATAAAATCTTAAAAAAAAAAAAAAAAAAAGCTGCAGACTTTTTATCTGTGCCTTGGATGGTGATCATCTCACTATGGCATATAATGGCTCAGATACCATTTTCATTGCTTGCAGTCTTCCTGGGGTACAAAGGTGGAACTTCTTATGGTCTCCTGGAGTCAAGATGGGTCATACCTTCAGTTCCTAAAACAATAACTTTTTACATGCATTGATTACTAATCCTATTATCTACTACCTAAAACTAAAATTTTCCAACATTTGTGTTTCCCATCTATGGTTGCAAATGCCAGTGGGGATTGAGTCTGTGGAAGACACTTCTGGAGTCCCAAGCAGTTCCTTTTAAAGAATCCACACACAGACTTACTCAGACTCATTGTCTTTGAGTTCCAGCATTGGCATAGCAGCTTGAAAGGTCCTTCTACTGGCATAGAGGAAGGACCTGAAGTGTCTGTTATGAAGGTAGTAGCAGGGGGACAGCTTTCTCCCAGGCAGAAAGGTGGGCAAAAGCCATTGCCCCTTTTCTAAGCCATCCCCACATAGTCACAGAGATGGCAGGTTGGTGCCATACCTGAGACTCCATCAACCTCTCTAACACTGTTCACCCCACCCTAGAGATCCCCTCAGACTCCACCGCATCCTACATATGGTCCCACTCAAACTGTTAATCATGACTTTTCCATAAGAATGGCTGGTCTTGGCTCATGCTTCACAACTTCCTAAATCCTCTCAAACAAGCAGCAGCCAGTCTCAGTAAGACCCAAGTCCCTATACACTTGCTAAGTGGCCCCAAACCTGGCACTAGCAGCAGCCAGCCTAGATTCATAGCTTAGCCTAACCTTAGAATTTCCAAGCCCAGCACAATTAGCAGCCATCTCAGGTTGCTTTATAGCTCAGGCAGGGTGGCCCCAGGTAGGATACAGGTGGGGTTGACCTTGGCCTGCACACCTAGTGGACAGCTGCAAAGCATGTCGAAGCACTACCACCCTACCCCTGCACAGCTGATCCTCTACAGAGGGCAGAGGTTGGTAGTCAGTAGTCGCAGCCAATCCTTGCAGCTGACTGGCCTAGGTAAATTCCTTCCATTGATCTTTCAACAGCAAACAAGTCTCAGCTACAAGAGGGCAGAGAGTGATGGTCATTGGTCACAGCCTATCCTTGCAACTGATTGGCATGAGTAAATCCCTCCCATTGACCTGCTTGCAGCAATCAAGGCTCAAATACAAGAAGAGGGTGTACTCAGCTCACACAGTGAGCACACCTTGGGTATCCAGCTTGGGGGATCTGAAAGACTGTGCCACTAGACCCTACAGGACACCTACTATATTAAGCCTTGCTACCAAGACCAGGGAATCATAGCAGCTCTACCTAATATGTAGAAAAAAAAAACACAGGGAGGCTGTCAAAATGAGGAGACAAAGAAACATGGTCCAAATGAAGGAACAGATCAGAAATCCGGAAAATGAACTAAGCAAAATGGAGATAAGCAATCTATCAGATGCAGAGTTAAAAATACTGGGTATAATTATGGATGCTCAAGGAACTTAGTGAGGACCTCAACAGCATAAAAAAGATCCAGTCAGAAATGAAGGATACACTAATTGAAATGAAGGACAATTTACAGGTAAACAACAGTAGAATGGATGAAGTCAACAATCAAATCAATGATTTGGAACATAGGGAAATAGGAAAAAACAACCAATTAGAAGAAGAAGAAAGAAGAATAGTGTAAGCAGCCTCTGCGACAACTTCAAGTGTTCCAACATTCACATCATAGGGGTGCCAAAAGTACAAAAGAAAGAGCAAGAAATTGGAAATGTATTTGAAAAAATACAGGAGGAAAGGGGTTGGGGGGAGGGGGGAGGCAGAGGCAGGGAAGGGGAGCAGCTTAGACAAGAACCTAGTATAAAGGAATCATGGACATGGACAACAGGTGGGATTGACTTTGGGGGGAATGGGTGAGTGGGGAGGGGGACAGAGGGGAGCAAAAAGGGGATGGACGTAATACAACAATAATAAAAATTTAAAAAACAAAACAAAATAAAGAAAAAATAATGAAAGAAAACTTCCCTAATTTGGTGAAGGAAATAGACATGCAAATCCAGGAAACACAGAGAGTTCCAAAAAAGATGGATTAAAGAGGCCTACACCAAGATTCATCATAATTAAGATGCCAAAGGTTAAAGATAAAGAGAGAATCTGGAAAGAAGCAAGAGAAATGCAGTGTTGCCTGCAGGGGAGTTCCATAAGACCATCAGCTGATTCTTCAAAAGAAACTTTGCAGGTTAGATGGAATTGGCAAGAAATATTCAAAGTCATGAAAAGCAGGGACCTATAGCCAAGATAGCTCTACCCAGCAAAGGTATCATTTAGATTTGAAAGGCAGATAAAGAGCTTCCTGGATAAGAAAAAACTAAAGAGTTCATCATCACCAAACCATTATTATATGAAATATTAAAGGAACTTAAGAAAATGATCGAAACTATGAACAATAAAATGGCAATAAATACGTATCTATTACAATTGAGTTTAAATACAAATTAAGTAAACAAGAGGAACAGGCAGAATCATGGTACAGAGAGCATTTTGATGGTTGCCAGATGGGAGGCAAGTGTGGGGAAATTGGTGAAGAAGTGAGGAGATTAAACAGCACAAATTGGTAGTTACAGAATACTCACAGGGCTGTAAAATACAGTATAAGAAATACAGTACCCAAAAAATTTATATGCATGACCCATGGACATGAACAATGGTGTGGAGATTAACTGAAGGAGTTCAGGGTTCTTTGTGGAGGTGAGCAAGGAAGAAAAATTGGGATAACTGTAATAGCACAATCAATAAAATATAATTAAAAAACACACTTAGATCTAGACAATTTATTACTTATAAAGGTAGCAAAAGCAAAAGAGCAATGGTACTATGTTCTTGTGTTCCTTGTTCCACAGGATGACATGAAATTGAAACAAAAGGGGACTTAGGACATACAACATGGATGGGTGGTTACTCTGTTGCTGAGTAGCCAATTCCACATTGCAGCTAAGCAGTTTTATGGGCTTTGGAGCTAGGAAGCAGAAAGAATGGTCCATGCCTTATCAGAATGAAGGAGGTAGATGAGAAACTGCCTCATGGCAGCCTCCCTAAAGATAAGAAGGTGAGAATGGACTTGTAGCAGCAGCTCTTTGTAACACTGCCTATCTTCCTGTGTTTCAGCAGAATTATAGGGTATTCCATCAAGGCCAAGGGCTGCCTGCCCTCGAACCATGCCTACATGGCCTATGTGCATAGTGTGAGGTTGGCACAGTGATGGCATAGAGCAGCTTTTCTGTAGAAACCACATGTATATTTCACACTTACCACACATCTCAATTTGGGCTAACCACATGTAAAATGTTCAAAAGTCACACTTTGCGGAGAGAGAGAAGATGGTAACAGAGTAGAGAGCAGTGCTGATGATATTCTCCAGTACCAAAGCAGCTAGAGGACAAGATAGGGAGCGTGAGACGTCTTCAGGACCCTAGGAATTGGAGCAGGCAGCGTCTGGACACAGGGGAGCACAGCCCAGAGGCAGAGGAGACCAGCAGGACAGTAGGAGAGGGGTTCCCGACTGACCGGCCAGCGGGCCGAGGTTGGCTCTGGGCAGGGGCGGCTCTGCCCAGAGGGGCGCGTTTGACTGAGGCCAGCTCTGGGCTTCCTGGTGACTGGAAGTCTCAACAGTGAAGTGTGGGCGGTGAGGGCAAAAGCCGTAGGGAACGCGGAATTGAACTCTTGCAGGGGAGGGACTGTGTGAGAGACTCACTCCAGCAACAGGGAGAGGAGGCTTCTCGCGGGGCTAGAGGTGGAGGAGAAGAGTCCTGCTGGAAGCCAGAGCTGGGGAGCGGGGAAGTGCACCTGCCGGGGCGGCGAGAGGGCCCAAAACAGTGCTGCTGGGCCACCAGGGAAACAGCAGCTAGAAGCCGCTGCGAGAGGGGAGGCCCAGCCCTGCGCAACCACACAGGCCCCCAGGCTCCTTGGAAACTCCAAACGGTGAGCCAGCGAGCCAGGAACTAGTAGCGGAGACAACTGACCCGCCATTGCCAGAGACAAAGGCCGCATTGCCCACGCCTGGGAGGGGCTCATCACCAAGGCCGCGTAAAGGGCTCCTCGGAGAGCTGGTTGGCTTGGAGGAGTGGTGCCTGCCCCGGAAGGGTGGAACAGTGTGGGCAGACCCCAGACAGTGTTGACAGACAGGGGCTGCCTCCTCCCGGAACTGCAGGGGCGGGGCCAGTCGTCACAGTGACCCGCAAAGTTGTGGGCTGCCCTGCAGGGGTGCTGGGTGCTCATCCTGGGCAGGAACCTACTCCAGGAGTGGGAGGGGGTTCCCTGAAGGCTCCAGAACACCGGCAGCCCTAACACCCAGCCAGGCTGCTGAAGGCCCAGCCTACCTGGGGGCGGACACTCAGAATCAGCCCTGACTGTGACAATCAGAGGCCCTGCCATGCACCAAGACTGGCTGGAATATAGACTATAAACTGTAAAGTCCTGACCAAGAAAAACAGGCAGCCTCAGGAAAGGGATTGCTGCCAATCTCAAGCACCTGAGTTATACCAAGAGCAATATGAACTAGTAATCCCCAACATATCCTTTGCAAAAGTTAATTCTCACATATTCTTAATCCCCCCCAATACCTCAATCCACCTAAATACCCAAGACCCTCCCCCTACTCTCGAATTAAAGTCTACTCACTCTGTGGCTATAACGCATTCCCAGTCCTCAATCTAAGTATTCCTCCCTTCCCCAGCCACCTAAACCCTTTATTCTTTTCTTCCTTCCTCTTTTTTTTTTTTTTTT
>PVIW01008076.1:32894-65080 GCA_004026585.1 Noctilio leporinus | reverse complement strand
CATGGTATATGCTTCCATTTATTTGTGTCTTCCTTGATTTCTTTCTTCATTGTTCTGTAGTTTTCTGAGTACAGGTCTTTTACCTCCTTGGTTAAGTTGATTTCTAGGTACTTTATTTTTCTTGTTGCTATGGTAAATGGGATTTGTTTTTTTGCTTCTATTTCTGTTGTTTCATTATTGGTATACAAAAATGCTTTTGGTTTCTGGATATTGATTTTATACCCAGCTATTTTGCTAAATTTGCTTATTAGGTCGAGTAAGTTTTTGGTGGAGCCAATCAGGTTTTGTATGTACACTATCATATCATCTGCAAATAATGACACCAAACTGACTTCTTTAAGGAGGTTTATCTGAATGAAATTCTCACTGTGAATTTCTGATAACTTGGTTTATTATCAGTAAAAGGTATTTATTAAACACCAATGCACTGTGAACTTCTAGAATGTAAAAAAAAAAAAATTATACTACATCTAAACTACACTACATGAACATCGTTAATATAAATATAAATAGGTATCTTAAGATATGCTTTTTATTATGAATCCCTGTGATTCATGTAGAGTAGCCTTAGATTATCTGTTATTATAACATGATAACAGGTAATAACAGCACACCTATAAACAAGCTTGAGTTACATCGCATCCTAACAAACACTACTAACTTGGATCTTCCAAGCCTCACATAACTGCACAGAATGTGGCTGCATCAAATATTTAGTTAAATAAAATAGTTTATATATCCCTTTGAAGTTAGTGGACTTTTATTTATCATATAAAAGTAGCTTCGATATGGTTCTTATTGATGCTATTAGTTTCATGAGAATTTCAACTAAAAATTTTAACCAATTCATTTGGAATCTTTTAACTGCCACAAAGAATAAAGAAGGGCTTTATGGAACAGGCGGCCGCTGAACTTGTTTTAGAACATGTGCAGATGAGAGGGAAAACCAGCAAGACCAAAAAAAAAAAGAAAGAAAAGTAGGAAAGTGCAAGGCACTGCAAAAGATAAATAGCATGTGTTCTGTGTTCCAGTTATTAAACATTCTCTTTTGCCATTTTCCATAATATGAATTTTAAGCTCTCTTGATATGAATTTTAATCTCCCTTGAGGATGTTGCTCCATTAGCAGGCTTTCATTGGGATCCCTGGGGTCCCGCCATTAGCATATCCCAGAAACAGCTGGCCTGCTGAAAGAGGCCTAGTAAAGGTTTCAGTAAGGTGCCAGTTGGGGAAGACACCTGTGGGCCTGGGACCTGTCCTCCATGAATCAAGTATGTCATAAATCAACAGCCTGTATATAATGCTGTGTTCCCAACAGCTAAAATATGAGGATCTGGAACCAAGAGGCAGTGGTAGGAGTGTCCCCTCTCACTGTCCCTTCTGTGCCTCCTGTGCCTGCCATTCTGTGCTCTGCTGAAGTGGGGGTGCTGGTGGGTGGGAAGAAACTTTTCTACCAGGAAACAGAGTCAGAATTCCACCAGGTATGGAAAGGAGCTTAAGGTTAAGGTGAGACAAAGCAAGGCCAACAACTGAGCCACCCATTAACAACCGCACCCCAGACGATGCCAGCACAGAGGGATGAGTGCTTAGAACCAGCCATCTCCTGCCTCACGTTTAACTCTGCCCAATGCCTTAGCACCCCTCAGAGGTACTTGCACACAGCGCTAACACTCTTAATTTACTGGAGCAAAAATTGAGGTTAAATTGTTATAGGGAAGAAAAAAAAGAAAGGGAGGGAGGGAGCAAGAGAGAAGGAAAGAAAAGAAAAGTAAGAAGGCAAAAAGGAAGGAAGGGGGAGGAAGGTAGACAAGCAAGCTGCAATTCTTACCCCAGATTGGGACTGAGATTTTATAATTTATAACATCATAAAATGAAATATAAAAACTTCCATAAATTTATGAAGAAATACCTATAGTCTTGATATTTACTTTTAAATACTGTCTTTCAAGGGGAAGTCATAATCTAGGTGTCTTAATTTTAAGGTCATGACCATTTTTACTCATAAAATCAGAATATTATTGACTATAAAGAAATAAATAATTGTATCATCCCCAAATCTAAATTTAATCACCATTAGATTATATAAGAGGGGTGTAAAACTTCCGCAGCACCATGAACTCATTCAGAATCGCCCAACAACCCACTCCATAGTATCACCACATAGCCTCATACACACCATACTGTAACTGCGAGATCTCCCGGGCCCAGGCTGTGTGATAGACCACCTCAAATTCCACCAGGACATAGGAAATTTTGTTGTACTGACGAATGACAGCTTTACCTTCCACACTTGACAAAATGGTTGAGTTTTTCTGTTTTTAGGGGAAAAAGAAAGATTTATTTGAAAAGGCTGCTGCTTGTTTTCATTCAAATCATAAAGCTGTTTGTATTTGAAACGGCATCAAGTAATTATGCTACCCATTTAGGAGTTCAGCAAAGTAAAACAGAGATGCGGAAGGTTACAAGCTAGAGATGGATTTAGGGAAATATCAGTAGGAGGGGAAAACTGGAGAAGGAAATAAAAGATGTGAAAAGACACATCTCAGGCCCTGCAAGCAGCCCCAGGCACTGGGAGTCTTTCCTTCCAACTCTGTTCCCGCCCCACTTTTCTGGATAGATACAATGGTCTAATTTTTCCTTGAACTGTGCATAGCAGGGCAAATTCCTAAATTCCAGCTCCAAAAATAGTAACCCTATATTAAAGAACAAAAGCAAAAAGTTTAATATAAATGTCCAAAAGCTTTATGTTTTGATTTAAACATGTCAAAAACAGGGCCCTCTCTGTTCTGCCACTACAGTCAGTCAGCAGTCAAGCCCCAATCCCCATCTTGTGTAAGGCCAGCATTGTAATGATTTTTAATTTTGAGAACAGTAAAATAAATGATAGTAGCCAAACAGAAACAACAAAAACTTAACATTTATAACAGTTAATAATGCTCAAGTAATAATGTTATTTGCAAAACTATTGTTTGGTAGTATTTTGTTCTGAATTGAGCCGTAAAATGAAAATCCAAGGCAACCATCTCCACTTTGTTACTCTGTCTCTTTAAAAAACTAAGCAAACAAACAAACAAAAATCCCCAAAACTACGAGAAGACAAACTAGCAATTTCAGAATGCCAACAGAGCCTAAGAGTACCCTGGTGTGTTTCAGAAATCTAATTACTTGTAAGGACACAGAGAATGAATGTACTTTACTTACGATTCCCTGCTCTAAGTCTCAGGTCTTCCTACAGGAATAGACAGAGCATGTCTTCACCTTCACTCATATAAGGGGTCTGTCCTGAAAGTACCAGCCACGCAAACTGTTTTAATTATACTGACATTGGCTCGATACATTCAGGACAGACCTCGTGGATCAGTGACCCATCTGTCCACAGATAGAAATACGCTCAGCACTTGGCCTGTAGTTTATTGTCTTTAAAACAATTTTTAAAAGCCTTTACAAAGTATCCTGTATTAAAAGTCATAAAGTTTATGATTCACCTCCTTAGAGATAACTGTAATTAAATTGGCTTATCTACCAAACATGAAAAAAATTGGCTTAGCGTCTTAAGCATATTTATAAACTAAATTTTCTTTACCCAGTAAAATAATTAGCTCTAATTACTTTCTTACACATAATATTTCTTATATTAGAAACCACTGTAACCCACGTACTGTACATTTAACCATTGGCTTACAAAGAAGTAGTTGATGGGCTCACTTATCCGACGATAGAGCTGCCTCACCCAAAGTATTTTCCCTGCTATTGGGGGCATGTTGCGAGCCAGAGGGGGGTCATCTTTTTGAGAATGATAAAGCTGTAATTAAAGACCTGGTATTAATGTTTGAGATTCACTATGATGAAAAAGGCAAAAAATATAAAGCTTTATTTATACTGATATTTTATTATTATTCCTGTGTTTTATACCAAGGAAATAGCCCATAAATATATAAGTGCACTTTAGAGATTCATAGCCTGAGGTTTAGAAATTATGATTTGTATAACATATGACCCTTAATTCTCTCTTAACCCTTATTTCCCCTTAAATGCATATATTTGTCTGCCTTTTATCTCAACTTTTAGGAGGTATGGAAAAGAGAGAGCATATTGCTACATTACATGTCATAATAGTCTCCAGAGCCCATATTTCTATACTCAAAAATATTAGCTTAAACGGGCTTTCCTAGGTGCACATGAATGCTGTCATGCAGACAGATCTCAGGAGCACAGGGCTGTGAATCGGGCTGTCCAGTGACATACACTGCCAGCACTTCCCACCCAGAGAGGGGAGCATCAGAAGTATGTCGCAGTCAGTCAAAGGATTGCTCCTGAAAAGCTTAGCACAACACAATGATGGCAAACACTTTCAGAATACCTCTGTTTTTGTACTGAAGTACCATAGTACTTATAAAAATGATACTAGCCTTCTTAATAGATTCAAGTTCAGCCACGTAACACTGAAGAATACGCTCAACTGTGTGATTTATTTCTGATTGAAGACAGGGAATGTTCAGCTTCTGGAATCTAAAAGTAATTGAAAGCGAATAATTAAAAAGTAAATGAGAAACACATTTAAGAATTGCTGCAGTCCTAAAAATCCACTCATTTACTCACTTGATAAATATTCATACTAGGCCTCATACATTTCCTAGGGATACAGAGATGAACAAGACAGATGTGGTTCTAGCTCTCTCAGCCTATGTTATCTTACAGAAAAGAGATAATCAGTCAAGAGTTATATCAATAATTATTTAAATTACAAAGGTGCCAGAAATACATGTTAATGGGGAACCCAGTCAAACCTGGTGAGTCAAGAAAGACTTCCTTGAGACAATGACATTAAGCTGAGATTAAAAAGATGAGTGGCCTGGCTGGTGGCACAGTGGATAAGGCACCGGCCCATGAACCCAAAGGTCGCTGGTTCAATTCCTAGCCAGGGCACATAACCAGGTTGCAAGCCAGGTCTCTAGCCAGGTCTGTAGCTGGAGATAGGTGCAAGGCAACCATACATTGATGTCTCTCTCCCTCTCTGCCTCTCCCTTTCCCTCTCTCTAAAAAATAAAATAAAATATTTTTTAAAAAGATGAGTGGGGAGTTGGCTTAGCAAAGATAGAGAGGAGCACATTGACTATCCCTCTGCCAATATTAATGTTCACGTTATTCCAAATAACCATAGTAATAATGATTTTGGTTAGCCAAATATCACTTTCATTTGGAAACTAAGTAATGCACAGGAAATACCTTACTAGAACAAAACATCCTGATAATTAACACCAGCATACTATAGGTTAGACAGACAGACATCACCAAGGAAATGGTACTAGCCATCTGTCTGTACTGTCACGAGTCAAAATCACTTTATGTGTTTTGACTCTTATGATGCCTTCAGAAGGTAAGGTCTCTCTAGTATTATGCATTGTTAGAGAGACATGGAACTATAGCAAATCTGGGCCCAAGTCCAGATCCATTGGCTCTCAAGAGAGGGTTCCCAAAGGGTCCCTAACATGAACCCTCCCTGGGCTTGAAGAAAATAGCCTCTAAGCCAGCTGGCCCCTCTGTCCCTCTCTAATCCAGAATTTCCTGCCCTTTGCAGGTGGAGAGAGGAGCACTGTTGTCAGGAATTGGGGGAAAGGAACTACAGGAACACTCAGGAGGGAAAACAGAAGTTCGGAGATCTACTACTCTTAATTTCACTTTCAGAAATCCTCTCAGTATGCAGAATTAAACACTGTTGGTTCTCTTTCCAGTAACACCTATGAAGTTAACCTTGAATATATTATATAGCTGAGTGGAAAAACATAATAAAATACTTTATTTTCTTATTGGAAGACTTCATGCTACAAAATGCAATGAAAAATATTGTATTTCAAATTTTTACCATTCTACTAATGGCAATTAAAAGAGTAACGTTTATGAGTTTAAAAGTTTACATAGAAGAAATTTCCAAGAACATCTTATTTTAAATTGTATTTTCAGATATAAAGTTATCCAAACTAGAAATCATATTGCTTAATGAATTATAAATACCTTTGAAGCAGCTGAAGAGCCTGCTGGGAAGATAAGATTTTTCCAAAAGTACTGTTCATAAATGCCTGTATTTGTATCTAAAATAAAATATTGATATTGAGTTATTTTTTACATTAAGAGATTAGTTTTATTTAACAATTATTAATGTTAAATTTTCCTACAGAATCAAACGAGCCTCCAACACACCTACCATCTAAGTATCAAAAACTGCACAGATGGCTACTGAGACTTAAAATATCACTACTTGGAGGTGACATATGCTGTAAGTATAAAATATACACTACATTTCAAAGATGTAGTATAACCAACGGATATAAGATATCTCCATGGTTCTTATATTGGTGACATGTCAAAATTATAATATTTTGAGCATGTTAGGTTGAATTAAATATATTATTAAAATTAATTTTATCTGTTTCTTTTAACTATTATTCTTATGACTATTAGAAAACTTATAATTGGGTATGCGGTTTGCATTTGTCATTCATTATTTATTGGAAATTACTGACCTACAAAATTTTTTAAAGGAGTGAGTGTCCCTTACCAAGCATAGTTCTTTGAGATATTTAGAACTTCTAAGCATATTGTAAGGGCAGCATAATGACACTATAAACACCCCAGGGTCAATGGGTGTCACTTTCCAATACCACTGCTCTCAAAAACCTCTTTGCTATGCTAAGGCAAAGAAGAAAATATTCTTCTAAGATTCTTACGATCCCAAGTTTTGAATTCCAAACTCTTGGTACCCAACCAATGGAACTGAAGCACTCGTTGCCAATTCCTTTCACTTACAGATTATATTGTTATAGTCTACTAATCTATACCACAATGTTACTCAAACATTGGAAAGGAAAGAAAGTTAAAACACTGACACCTATTTTAAAATATTAAAAAGTTAATATGGCCTCTGAATATACTGAAAATTAAAATTTGTATGTAAGTCTACAGTAAAGCTTTTACAACATGTAATCTTTATTAAGCAATCATAAAAATAATTTAAGCAATAAGTTTTTAAAAAAACAATCCACAAATTCCCATCACCATAGATATAACTCGCAAAGCATTTCAGAAGCAAACTCCACCCTGCCCACCTAGCCAAACACTGAAAGTAAAAACTAAAATATATCTTAGTATCAGAGTATAAATTTCAAAAACTAAAAGGAAATCTATGCCAAAAAGAAACAGTGTTGTTAGAATTTTAGGATATTTGTTTTTATATAGCCCAGACTTCATGTAGTAGAGTTTTTAAAGAATTGCAGACTCAGGAAGAGTATATTCTTGTCCTTCTCTGTGTCTCCAGGACATTGTATAGCAAAGAGGGACATTTCTGTGGGATTAATCCTGGGTTTACAGTAGTTTTCAATACAAGAGTAATTGAGGTCATAAAAAACCCAAAGGTGAGAGTGAAATAGGGCACAATCTACCCAGACAGATTTTTAACTGCCCTTAATCCCTTTGATGCCCCTGAAGTTATGACAAACAGGACAAGGGCTTCTTAA
This sequence comes from Noctilio leporinus, assembly GCA_004026585.1. Classification (NCBI taxonomy): domain Eukaryota; kingdom Metazoa; phylum Chordata; class Mammalia; order Chiroptera; family Noctilionidae; genus Noctilio; species Noctilio leporinus. Next base: position 57,570 of record PVIW01008076.1, on the reverse strand, counting down.
GAGCTATTCTCTAAACTGCAAAGAGAATGTGGCCATAAAGTACAGGGACAAGGTGAGAAGGAGTCACCTTCCTAATCTGTCCTCAAAATTTTCATACTTAAAACAGAATAAATGTGACAAATTTTTCCTTAGACTGCAAAAATGACATTGGTTCCTTGGCAGAGCAAAGATCAAATGCAAACTTTCATGTAAATGAAAAATGAACCCTAACTACAATAGTCCTATGAGCTTCTGGTTACTCACTAACATCTTTTGTTGAATATGCCCGTTTTCCATTTTTTTTTTAAGGTGGAATATATTTTGTGGAATAGTTAAAAAATTATCCACACTAGCAAATATTTTTGATTCGCTTGCAAAAGTAACAAAATAAATAGCAAATATGTGAATTCTAGTATTATTATATTTCATCTTTACTAAAGTAAAAGTATATATAATTACTTACCTCTAACGCATTCATTTTTGACATGAACTCTAAGAAATCTGTGTCAAATTCTGTTCTTCTTGGATCCAGAATGTCATACTGCTTTTTCTTAACCCCATGATATATATTCTTAAATTTTATTGCCATTATATCTATTCCCTCTATGGTAGAATTACTCAAGGCTGAATATGTTTGCACAATAGTTATCATTTCTGTAATCTTAAAAAGAGAAGTTTTATTTATTTTTAAGATTTTATTTATTATTTCCAGAGAGAGGGGAAGGGAAGGAGGAAGAAAGGGAGAGAAATATCAATGTATGGTTGCCTTTCACCTGCCTCCAGCTACGGATCTGGCTGGAGACCTGGCTTGCAATCCGGTTATGTGTCCTGGCTGGGGAATTGAACCAGTGACCTTTGGGCCGGCGCCTATCCACTGAGCCACACCAGCCAGGGCTATTTTTAAAATGGAATATTAGCCCCTTCCCTGGAATAAGCTTTTAATGAATCATTGATTCAAAAACAGATGAAGAGAGAGGTCTTGGAATTATTTAGTTAAAACCAACCAGGTTTTAGCTAAAATAGATGGTAAATCTCTGTCACTAATCAGTACTACTCTCCAACTATTTAAAAGATAGATGATGTTTTAGCATATCCAGAGAGAATTTATAACCTTTTTCAGAATTTGATCATTTTGACTTTCAAAACAGTATTTGAATAAAAGCCCTTGCAGATGACTAAATAGTTTCATCCTTTAATTCTTCAGAATTTTCTGAGAATCATTTCTCTGGGTCACTAGGTTTGAAAGTTTTACCATTCTTCATGGCCCTCCCCTCACTGTAGCTCTAATATGTAACACTAGCATAAATCCACACCCGTTTTCCTTTTCCCTTGCATTCGGGTAAAGGGAAGGCCCAAGAAGACTGAGGAATGACACTAGTCACGTCTGGCCCAGGAAGAGCCCCAGAAGGGGCAAGGGGGAGAAAGAGGCAAAGAAGGGGAACAGTTTAGTCAAGGAACCAGTATAAATGATTCATGGACATGGAGAACATGTGGGGACTGACCGTGAGAGAGGGGATAGGGAAGGTGAGGCAGAGGAGAGCAATAGGGGAAAATGGGATAAATGTAATACAACAATAAATTAATTAAAAAAAGAAAGGTGAGGTGGGTGGGTGGGGGGACAGAGGGGAGCAAAAAGGGGATGGATGTAATACAACAACAATAAAATTAAAAAAAAAAGAATCATAAGAACAATAAAAAAAAATAAAAAGAAAGGTGAAAGCTTGCAATTGATTTTGTGTATCTGGCAGAAGATAGTAATCACAAATAAAAAAATAAGTTATAATAAAATGCAGTAATAGTGAATGAGTCATATTGACAGAGTGACAAGAGATCTGGGACAAAAATTCCCAACAGCGCTTCGTAAAGTACTAAATAACCAGAAAGGTGTAGCTGGGGATGGATACTGTGACTGCACAATGCTTACCTTCTCCAGTCTTTTGCAAAAAGCTTCAAATTTTCCAAATATATACATTTCTGAAACCTCAAAAGATTTTTCCCCTGAGGATTCTAAAATCTGTTTCCTTGTTTTGTGAAAAGATGCCTGATATTCCTTAAATAGAAAAATGCAATCCTGTGAAAAAATTTAAAAGGGGAAAAGGGTAGTGAGACAGTTGTCAAAAATTCTATCCTCACATAGAGTTCATCAAATCAGCCCCTCAACAAGGGCTGTTGCTGTTAATATTAAAATTTCAAGTTCTCTGCCTATATATTGAAATACCTGTGAAAACAATGTTTTTAAATTTACATCGTATTTTCATCTTCATTCCCACTATTTTCCTTCCAATTTCATCCTTGTCAAAGTATTATGTATGCTATTGTACATTTTCATAGCTAATTAGAACTCCCACAAGGCTAGAAATGATCGATTCTATCTACTATCAATTATCCATTTATATAGTTGGCACCTGGCTTTTAATAAGCATTCTTTATGTATAGATATGTAAACATTAATACTCCATAATGCAAACATCATTTCTCCACAAAGAGATCCTAAAGTATTTGATGAGTGTATTGCTGAAATCCTAATATTTGACTACAGCCATACCTACTACTGGCCAGTTCAACCAGGCTAGTGAGCCTATTAGAAATTTTTTAGAAGGGACATATTTACTAGGTCCAGTAGGGATTCACTGTCATGTCATAATAATAATGAATTCAAAAATGTTAAACTTTTTCAAAGCCACCAATGGACAGTTAATCTTTTTCATAATGCCATCTTTCTGGTTCTGACTTTTTCTCATATAAAGAATCCTTGTTATTACAACATAGATAACCTTATGCTAAGTGATTTGGCATACTTAGATCATCCAAGATAATCTCCCCATCTCAAGGTCATGTGATTAGCACCTTAATTTCATCTGTAACTTTCATTCCCACCTATCAATTAACAGGACACATTCATGGTTCCAAGGATTAGCACAACACTCTATAGGTTCATCCACGTTGTTGTAGATGGCAATATTTCATCTTTTTTTATGGCTGAGTCAGATTCCATTATACACATGCACCACTTCTACTTTATCCTTTCATCTCTTGATGGACACTTAGGGTGCTTCTATATCTTGTTTATTGTAAATAATGCTGGAATGGACATATGGATGTATGTATCTTTTTGATATAGTGTTTTGGGTCTCCTTGGATAAATATACAGAACTAGAATTGATGAGCCCTGCTTTGTCTCTCTGTCATAGTCTTTCTTTTGAAGTCTATTTTGTCTAATTTAAGTATTGCTACCCCAGCTTTTTGGTTTGTTTCCATTTTTATGAAATATCTTTTTATATCCTTTTACCTTTATTCTCTGTATATCTTTCCATCTGAAGTGAGGATTTTCTGGAAAGCATATGTAAGAATCTTGTTTTGTTATCCATTCAGCCACCATATATCTTTCAATTAAACATTTAATCTATCTGCATTTAATGTAATTATAGATATGTACTTATTGCCATTTTATTGCTCATATTTTTTTATGTTTTTTCTTCTTAAAAAAGATAAAACTCTTTTAGCTTTTTCTTGTCTAGGTAGCTCTTTGTCCTTTTTTCTAAATGATAGCTTTCCTGGGTACAGTAATCTTAGTTGTAAGTCTTTGCTTTTCATCACTTTGCACATTTCATACCTATTACTTCTGGCCTGCAATGTGTTGAGAAATCCGCTGAGAGTATTATGGGATCTCCCTTGTAGGTAACTAACTGCCTTTCTCTTGGTGCTTTTAAGATTCTCTCTTGGTTTTTAACTTTTGGCATTTTAATTATGATGTGTCTTGGTGTAAGACTCTTTGGATTCAGTTTTAGAATTTTCTGTGCATTTTGGACTTGTATGTCTGCTTCCTTCACCAAGTTAAAGAAGTTTTTCATCATATTATTTTTCTTTATCTTCACCCAAGGCTATGTTATTCATTGCTTTTTAAATTTTTTAATTTAATTTATTTTTTAGAGAGAGAGAAAAAAAGGGAGAAAGGGAGAGAGGAAAACATCAATATGAGAGAGAAACATGGACTGGTTGCCTTCTGTACACGCCTGGATTAGAGATCGCACACACCTAGATAAGGGATCATACACTTGAACCTGAGACCAAGTCTATAACCCAGGTATATGTCCTGACCAGGAATCTAATCCACAACCCTTCAGTTACAGGACAATGTTCCAACCAAAGGGCCAAATCAGCCAAGGACCCATCATTATTTTTGCAAACAAGTTTTCAATTTCTTTCTCTCTCTCTTCTCCTTCCGGCACTCCATGACAGAATGTTAATATGATTGAAGTTGTCTAAGAAACCCCTTATACTATCCTCTTTTGAGGGGATTCTTTTTTTTCTGTTCTGATTGGGTATTTTCTGTTTCCTGATCTTCCATATCACTGATTCAGACCTCTGCTTCATGTATCTACTGTTGATTCCCTGTAATGTATTCTTCACTTCAGTTCTTAGAGTTTCCATTGCTAACTGGTTATTTTTAATGTTTTCTCTATTTTTGTTACCTATTTCTTTGTTGAAGTTCTCACTAAGTTCCCTGGCTGTTCCCCCAAGTTCTTTAATCGTCCTTGTAACCAGTGTTTTGAATATGCACGTGGTAGATTGCTTGTCACTATTTCACTTAGTTCTTTCTCTAGAGTTTTGTTCTATTTTTTCATTTGGGACCTGTTTGTCTCCTCATTTTGACTGCCTCTCTGTGTGTGCTTTTATGTATTAGGTAGAGCTGCTATGTCTCTCAGTCTTGACAGAGTGGCCTTATGTAGGTGTTCTGTAGAGCCCAGTGGTTCCCAGTAATAATACGTGCCTAAATTGATGCCTCTTTTGGGCAGTCCTGAGCTGGGCAGTCCATGTGCACCCCAGTGTGGGCTATGTGCATCCTCCTATTGTAGCGGAGCCCTGATTGCTATTGGTACATCAGCAGGACTTGCTTCAGTGGGGCTCTGGTGCCTGCTGAGTTATCCCCGGAGTACGTCTCTCATAGAGGTGGTTGTGTGATGCTTCAACATGGCTCTTGGCTCTTTTGTCATAAATTAGTTGTCCGCATGTGTTGGTTTCTTCTTCTCGTGCTCAATTCTGTTCCATTGGTCTGTTTTTTTGTTTGTGGTTTTCATTACCATACTGTTTTGATTAATATAACTTTGCAGTATATTTGAAATCAGGAAGTATGGTAACTCTAGCTTTGTTCATTTTTTTCCCCCTCAGAATTGCTTTGGTTATTTTGGGATCTTTTGTGGTTTCATACATTTTAGGATTATTTTTGTTCTATTTCTGTGAAAAATGCCATTAGGATTTTAAATAGAAATTGCATTGAATCTGTAGATTGTTTTAAGTAATAGACATTTTTAACAAAGTTAATTCTTTCAATCTATGAATATAAAAATATCTTTCCATTTCTTTCTATCTTCAGTTTCTTTCAACCATGTCTTACAGTATTCATACTACAGATCTTTCACCTTCTTGGATATATTCATATCCAGGATTTTTTATCATCTAGTTGTAGTCACACAAAAAGATTGTGATTAAGTCTTTAAGCAGCTCTTCTTGCATTAAGCACTTTTTCTATCCTGGCTGATGTCACTCAGTGGATTGAGCTCTGGCCTGTGGACCTAAAGGTCACTGGTTCGGTTCCGAGTAACAGCACATGCCTAAGTTGCAAGCCAGTCCCTAATCAATGTTTTTTCCCCTCTCTTTCTCCCTCCTTTCCCCTCAATCTAAAGATGAATAAATAAAATACTTTTTAAAAGGCACTTTCTCTTGAGCATCTTTCTTTGTTTTTCACCATCTCAACAGGTTGCTTACTGTCATTTCCAGTAGTGCTTTTTTGTCCTGTCAGGAAATACCTCTGCTAGCTTTTTCCTAATCTTTCAGGTGTATTTAATGGATATGTTTTTGAAGGTTGTTCCAAAAGCTTCTGTTTTTCTGCTGCCCAAGAATTGAAATATGTGCATTGACTTCTAAATTGTTCTGAAGGTGCTGTATTGCCAGCTTGAGGCATTACTCAACATAGTCTGTCTCCTGTTGATGAGGGTAGAGTTGTGGAGATTCTTTTCCTTGACAGTTCTCTTGACTCTCAAAGAATGTGTGTTCATGTAATTGATAATAATTTTTCATGTTGGATTTGTTCCAGCAAGAAAGAGGTTCACAGCTTTAACTAGTGATTGATCAATCCTCTCTTGACCAATTTTCACTGCCTTTTCCTCCTCCTCTGCAATTTTAGATGTTTGTCACACATAAGCCTTGCTTCCTCTTTCTCTTTTCTATGTGCTCATTTTTGTTGTTGTTGTTTTATTAGAGCAGTCATCCCTACTTCTTTTGTAGATAATAATGTACTTTATGTAAGTACTGTAAGCCGACTAGTTTGAGCTTATCACTTCATTATCGCTTGAACCTGCCCCCTTTCATTACCAGAAGAGTGATTGCAGGTCTTCCATGCATTTCTAAGTTTTTGCTGTCATTGTTTTAATGTAGATATAGTTGATATATAACATTACTCATTTCATGTGTATGACAAAATGATTTGATATTGCCTTTGCTTTTTTTTTTAAGATTTTATTTTATTATTTTTAGAAAGAGGGGAAGAGACAGAGGCAGAGAGGGAGAGAGACATCAATGTGTGGTTGCTTTTCACCTGCCTCCAGCCACAGACCTGTCTGGAGACCTGGCTTGCAACCTAGTTATGTTGCCCTGGCTGGGAATCGAACCTGTGACCTTTGGGTTCATAGGCCGGCACCTTATCCACCAGCCAGGGTGCCTTTGCTTTTTTTAATGGTTTTTTTCTGAATATTTTTTCTTCTTTACCAGTAATGCTCATCTAACTTCCACCTTTTTTCCTTAGCTGTCTAAGTAACTTCTAATTCAGCCTGTCTTTTTTAGTTCCTTGCTTCTTCCACTTTCCTTCTGCTTTTACTTTCTTCTCTGCTTCTTTCATTTATTTTTATTTTTATTTTTTAAAGATTTTATTATTTTTAGAGAGAGGAGAAGGGATAGAGGCAGAGAGGGAGAGAAATATCAATGCATGGTTGCCTTTCACCTGCCTCCAGCCACGGACCTGGAGACCTGGCTTGCAACCTGGTTTCATGCCCTGGCTGGGGAATCGAACCAGGAACCTTTGGGTTCGCAGGCCAGCTCCCTATCCACTGTGCCACCAGCTAGGGCCTCTGATTCTTTTAAAAGTATATTGATTGATTATGCTATTATAGTTGTCCCAATATTTTACCCTTAACCCTGTTCTTCCTGGTACCTCTGGTCCCTCAAGAAATCTACCCCTTGTCCTGCCTGGTGGCACAGTGGATAAGGTGCCAGCCTGCAAACCCAAAGGTCACTGGTTCGATTCCCCAGCCAGGGCACATAACGAGGTTGCAAGCCAGGTCTCCAGCCAGATCTGTAGCTGGAGGCAGGTGAAAGGCAACCATACACTGATGGCTCTATCCCTCTTTACCTCTCTTCCTTCCCCTCTAAGAATAAATAAAATCTTTAAAAAAGAAAAAAGAAAAGAAATCCACCCCTTTTGTTCATGTCCACTGGTCATGTGTAAGTTCTTTAGCTTCTCTTTTTCCTACATTATTCTTAATATCCCCCTATTTTGTTTCTACCAATTATGCTTCTTGATACCTGAACCATTTCCTCCATTCTCCCTCTATCCCCTCCCAGCTGATAACCTTCCAAATAATCTCCATATCTATGATTATGTTCCTATTCTGGTTGTTTGCTTAGTTGGTTATGTTTTTGTTCTCAAGATTCAGTTGTTGATAGCTGTGAGTTTGTTGTCTTTTTAATGTTCATAGTTTTGATCTTTTCCATTTTCTTAAACAAGTCCCTTTAACATTTCATATAATAAGGGCTTGGTGATGATGAACTTCTTTAGCTTTACTTTGCCTGATAACCACTTTATCTGCCCTTCCATTCTGAATGATAGCTTTGCTGGAGAGTAATCTTGGTTGTAGGTCCTTGCTTTTCATCACTTTGAATACTTCTTGCCAGTCCCTTCTTGCCTAAAAAGTTGCTTTTGAGAAATAAGCTTACAGTCTTATGGGAACTCCTTTGTAGGCAATTCTCTGCTTTTCTATTGCTGCTTTTAAGATTCTCTCTTTATCTTTAACCTTCATCATTTTAATTATGATGGCTCGGTGTGGTCTTATTTGGGTCCAACTTGTTTGGGACTCTGTGCTTCTTGGACTTGTATGTCTATTTCCTTTGCCAAATTAGGGAAGTTTTCTTTCATTATTTTTTCATATAAGCTTTCAATTTCTTACTCTTTCTCTTCTCTGGCACCCCTGTGGTTCAAATGTTGATACATTTAAAATTTCTTTGAGATTCCAAAGCCTCTCCTCACTGTTTCTGCATTCTTGTTTCTTCTTTCTGTTCTAATTGAATGTTTATTTCTTCCTATTGTTTAAAACTGTTGATTTGAAGCCCAGCTTCCTTCCCTTCACTATTGTTTCCCTATATATTTTTCTTTATTTCACTTTGCGTAACCTTAATTTCTTCCTTTATTTTTTTGCCATACTCTGAGTTCTCTGTGCATCCTTATCACTGGTATTTGAAACTCTGCATCTGATAGCTTGGCAATCTCTATTTTGTTTAGGTCTTTTTCTGGGTTTTTGTTCTGTTCTTTCATTTGGGTCATATTTCATTGCCTCCTCAATTTGGCAACTTTCCTGTTTGTTTCTGTATATTAGGTAGAGTTGATTTTACTCCCTGTCTTAGCAACATGGCCTATGTAGCAAAGACACTTATAAATTGTGTGGGGCAGTACCTTAGGTAGTTGCTTGGGCAAGGCAACCTAATTCACCACTTTGTGGCTCTATTTGTAGTGGGGGACTCAGAAAGGGAACAGTGTCATTGCTTGGATTTTGGCAATTTGCCTGGTAGTTGCCCCATTTCCAGTTACTTCACCCACTTCCTGTATGTGATTGGCACCTTTCCAGTTGCTGCCTTAAGGACTGTGTATGTTCTAAGATCATGTGAAAAATCTGACAGTTTCTTCCACCACCCCAACCCCCATGGTTTTTACAGCCACAGGTAATGGCAGTTTATCTTCCTAGTGCTGAAACCCTGGGCTGTGTGGTCTGGCCTGGGACTGGGATCACTTGCTTCCAGAGTACCCATCCTGATTTTTATCCACCATATATGAATGTGAGATGGTTTGTTCCACTGCTGCCGCCACTTATCCAAGTTGCACCACCTCTTCACCCCATCTCCACATCTCTGCCCCTCCTACCCATCTGGATGAATGTGGCTTCTTTAAGTCCTTGGTTGTCAGACTTCCATATAGCTAATTTTCTGATGATGTTGGGTTTTCTTTGTTTTTGAGATCTGGTTGTAATTCTTTCTATGGTTCACTAGGAGGCGAAGTGTGTCTACCTACAGCTCCATCTTGACCTGACTTAACTCTTCTCTGCCTTTTTTTTTTTTTTTTTTTTTTGGGGGGGGGGTGAGGAGTATTCTTTTTCTTTGAACACTATTATTCCTGCCTAACAGCTGTGTGCATTATCAACTACTGTTCAGTTTATTCCTTCTTTTTTCTTTTGTGCCCTCATTGCTCTTTTCAGCTTTTCAATCTGGGCCTTCTCACCATGACATTATGCTTTTTTCTTCTTCATTTAATTTTAAAACATTCTTTCCAAGAATAAAAATTATGCCAAAAGGAATAAAATTTCTCTACATCTTAAAATAGTAAGTTCATATCACCAAGTTTAGTACTTTCTTCCTTTTTTTTTTTCTTTCTTTCTTTCTTGGACATATATGGAATTCCTTTCAAACACTTGGTAAAAAAAAAAAAAAACTTCAAAATTGTTTTTTTCCTCACTTTTAGAAGGAACTGAGCATTCAAAAGTAAGAGCTACACTATTAAATTCTCTATTTTCACTGGATCAGACATTTCCTAAGCTTTAGTAATTCAAATATAGCTCTCATTGTCTCTTTCTTTTATTGGTTAACCAGCTGCTTTTGGTGATGTTTTAAAACCATTGCTTTATGAGCTGCTCTGGCCTGTCTCTGTGTAACTGTATATCATACATGGCCAACTTCAAGAACCACATAATGATCCTGGTTTTTCCCAGTGTTTGAAATCAGGTATTTTCAGCAAAAGAATCTATCCTAACCATAATTCTTCATCCTTTGTTTCCACTTCATCCTTCTTTATCCTTCAGAGTTCCAGTGGTCAGAGCACAGTAGTTTACATCCTTGACAGAGGACAGTGGGCTTCCTTTCTGGCTCTACCTTCTAGTCCCAGCCTTGTACCTTGGCTCTACAAAGCTCAGGAACCAGCACATGAAGACAGCCAATAACCATTTCTAGATGTAGTCATTCTTTCAGACTTTTCACAAAACTTTAATTTTCTTCAAATTTTTCCATAAAATAGAAGGGAGGGGAATACTTCCTCCCCCACCCTTAATCCCTATTCATTTTTCAAGGACAGCCTGAGAAAAGAAAATTACAGTCTTATCTCCCTCATGAATATCATTGTGAAAAGTCCTAAGCAGAATTGTAGCAAACTGAATTTAAATGTTTAAAAAGAGATTATTATACCATGACTAAGTTGAGTTTATCCTATGGATATTAGATTGTCATTTCAGAAAGCCCCAAATTTCATCCACCAAATTAAAAAATTGAAGAGAAAAATCTTACAAGCCTCTCAAAAACTATTTGCAGAATTTTTTTTCAAAATTCATTCAAGACTTTACAAAATATCTCCTAGCAATCCAGGCACATGCCTGGATTGTGAGCCAGATCCCCAGTTGTGATATTTATCTCCCTCTCCTTCTCCTCCCTTCCTCTCTCTCTAAAAATAAATAAACATTTTTTAAATAAATAAATAAAAATATCTCCTAGTACTAACACTAGAAATAAAATTGCCTTAATGTAATCAGCAATATACTAAAAACATACAAAAGCATCTGACTAAATGGGAAAATGTTAGAAATATTCTATCAGAACCAGATGCCAACTGTCTCCATGTCTATTTAAGGAGGTAGGGCAGTCCTACCCAACGCAAAAAGGCAAGAAAATGAAATTAATAGGGGCTGCAATGAGAGGTGGGGACAAGAGTATATGAAATGGTACAAAAAAAGAATGTATTTGATAAAGACAGCCATAAAGAATATGGGGATTAAAATATACCCTAAAAGGAGCATTAAATATAAACATTAGGAGATATTCTTAATGAAGTTATTTTCATATTCTCATGCTACTCTGTTCAAAGTTTTATCAAAAATAATCTACTTTGGTGCTCACTTTGGCAGCACGATACTAAAATTGGAATGATACAGAGAAGATTAGCATGGCCCCTGCACAAGGATGACATGCAAATTCATGAAGCATTCCATATTTAAAAATAATGATGATAATAATAATAGTAATAATATACTTTGTGCATGAACAAACTAAATAAAATTGGTCCAGATAGTGAAAGCTTTACTATATAAAAATTAAAATACTTAACAAACCTGAATTTTCTTTAGTACAAGTGGTGTTTCCTGATCCCATACATGGTTAATTCCTCCATCAGTAATATAGGCTTTAGATGCTGTCACCATTTGATTTGTTACCTAAAATAAATATTTGTCCCAAATAAGTATAAGAGAAATAAATTTTTTAATTTTTAAAATTGCAAGTATAAAAATGATAAATAGTAAACTTATGGAATGAATTGATCACAGTATGTAAAACAAAAAGAAATACATATTTCCATCAAAACAAAATATAATCCAAAGACATATTTACCTACAATATTTATGTCAATGTAACTGGGGCTATAAATTTCAAAATCAACTGTATTTTCCACTTGTCTATTTCTCTTCTGAATTTGATCCTTTGATATTTATGTCAATGTAACTGGGGCTATAAATTTCAAAATCAACTGTATTTTCCACTTGTCTATTTCTCTTCTGAATTTGATTCTTTGCTACTCTTCAACATATAAACCAAACATCAAGTTAACCACCTCTCACATCCCCTAAAGTAGTGAAAAAATTAAGCTAGCCATTTAAATGATCTGAAGGTTACATCAAGATGCTGGGCTGACACACAGAAATTGTGGAGAATTTCTAAAATATGTCAAGCACATAGGATCAAATGAACAGAAAAAAAAGGACTAGGAAAACCACAACCCACCTCTGGAGAAGGTTATTATGAAGGTGAACCCATTATGGGAAACTTTCAAGATGGGAGATGATATGAGGGGAGCTTCAGTTGAAACCCCACACAACACTGAATTTGGAGCAACTTGTATAGCAGGCAAAAATGACATGCTGAAAGGACAAAGCCATAAGTGTGAACCACAGCCTTGGAGAGGTATGGCTGTGCCCCATGTAGCTACTGCACTCCAGGAAAATATATCAGAGAAAATGCTACTCACACTCCCCTCACAACGTAAATTACACCTCTCCCTTACAAGAAACAGAATGGAAGCAAATTAGGAGTCTCAAATACAAAGATGGCCAGATAACTAAGAATCCCAAGTAATTGAAGAAAACATGGTAACAGAGGCATTAACTTCAACAGACAGGAAATAAAAAGTATATATGTAAAACCTTTTAAAAGATATTTTATTAACCAAATTAATTCATGAGAAAACCACAGGAGGATTTTATATCAAAAGAACTAGAGAACATGAAAACTGACATTTTTATTGTCAAAATTTTATCTATTGATAGATTGGCATGCAATTGGGATATAAGTGAAGAACACACAAGTGATCCAAAGCATCCAAGGACAAAGATAGAACAAAAGAAAAATAGTTAAGAGAAATGGAAGGTAGATTCAAGGGATGAGAATAAACTGAACAGGTAGGTCAAAAATAATCAAAGGCAAAAGAGGTAATTTCCCAGTAATGAAGGAAGACAAAAAGTGTTTGCATTGAAACAACCCAGCAACTACAGAACAAGACAAATGTAAAAGAACATATCACTGAAATTTTAGAAGTTCAAAGATAAAGAAAAAAATCCTAAAATCTTCTTGGGAGAATAGAACAGATTTCCTACAAAGGAGAGTGATCATATTAGGATCAAACTTCTTATCAACAATACTGTATAGTAAACAATAACATCAAAGTTCCAGAAGAAAACTACATTGAACTTAGAATGCCAGTCAAACTACTATTTGAGTGGTAGGACAAAATGAAGTTGTCTTCAGACATGCAGGAATTCAGGAGGTTCACCACACACAGACTCTTTCTGAAAGAACCACTTGAGAATTTCTTTCTAGCAAAAGGAGTGATAAATCTATAATAGAGGAAAATGTTAAAATCACAAAACAGAGGTGATGAAAAAAATGGCATGACTTAAATTTTAATCTTAATATTTATTGAATGATAATGTTGAAAAACATTAACAATAATATGAAACTAGAAATCTCAATGTGGGACAGAAATAGCAGGAAGGAGGCAGACAAGTGACAAGGAAGAATCCTACAATTCTTGCCTTGATTAGCACATAGATAATGATTAAATCTATCTTTGATTACTTTTTTAAAATGTTGAAATTTGAATGTTACTAATATTCTGTTTGAGTCATTTACAAAGAAATTCATGTTTCTTAGATTCTTTTTCAAGTTATGTAAAATAATTAAGCCATGGCTAGTGGCTCAGTGGATAGGTACCAACCCAAAGGTCACTGGTTTGATTCCCACCTAGGGCACATAACCAGGTTGCAAGCCAAGTCTCCAACGAGGTTTGTAGCTAGAGGCAGGTGAAAGGCAACCATACATTGATATTTCTCTCCCTCTCTGCCTCCCTCCCTGCCCCTCTCTAAAAATAATAAATTAAATTTAAAAAAAGAAAATCTATTAAAAATGAATAAATAAAATAAAATAAAATAATTGACTACATGGCATTACATGAAAGATTTTATACCAACTAGAGCACTAATGGGGATAGCTAAAGAAACATGGCTAACAAGTACACATGAGCTCTTGGACTTCTAGCCAGATGGAGGTGTAGGTAGACATGCTGCATTTCCCTACACAACTGAAAAGATATACATCTAAACTATTTAATAAAATCAAAAGACCTGAAAAACAGAACTGAAAGGAGGTTCAACAAACAAATAAAGAACAAATACTAATCCAGACAGGTAGGAGGGGTGGAGCCTAGACCCAAAGATTGGGGAGTGGCAGCACCAAGCACCAGCAGTGACAGACTGTAAAAACCAGGGGTTGGAGTGGCAGAGGAAACTGCCTGTCTCTCAGCAGACTCTGTTTGATTAGTGGAAAAGGGGTGACTGCTGAGCAGGTAGCATTGTTCCCTCTCAGAACCCTTCCCAACTGACAAATACCTAAGGCTCCACCCCTTACAATGTAACAGGTGCAACAGTTCTATTTAAGACACAGAGGCAGATTTAGGAGCCTGTCAAGTTGAGGATACATAAAAGTATGGCCCAAAAGAGGGAACAGACCAAGGTTCCAGTAAGTAAACTGAGTAATGAAGAGATAGCAAACCTAACAGGTGAGGAGATTGCTAACCCAACAAGAGACAGAATTCAAAACACTGGCGACAAAAATGCTCACAGCTTGACAGACATGCTTAAGTATGGCAAATGCAGAAGGGAAGAAGTGAAGGCTATGCTAAGTGAAACAAAGAAAACTCCACACAAAATCAATGGTGGTGAAGGGAAGGAAACTGGGGTTCAAATCAATGATTTAGAATATAAGGAAGAAATAAACAGTTACCCAGTATGGGAAGAAGAAACAAGAATTGGAAAAAAACAAAAAACAAAAAAACAGGAGAGGCTTAAGAACTTTCTGATATGACTTTAAAAGTGCCAACATCTGAAGCATAGGGGTGCCAAAGAAGAAGAACAAGAAAATGAAAAGTTGTGTGAAAAAACAATGAAAGAAAACATCCCATATTTGGCAAAAAATAAATAAACACATAAGTCCAGGAAAAAGAATGAGTCCCAAACAAGCTAGACACCAAGACACATCATAATGAAAATGCCAAAGGTTAAAGATAAAGAGAGAACCTTAAAAGCAGCAACAGAAGACTTTGAGCCAAAATGGAGGCATAGGTAGACACACTGCATCTCTCTCACAACTAGAAGAAATTTACATCTACCTCAGAACTAAATAAAATCAATGCAGAAATTTCAGATAATTGAAACATAACAAATGAATAAGTAACTCAGCCAGACAGATAGCAGGAGTGTAGCCAGGGAGGACAGCTACAGCAGCAGCACCAGAGCTGAGGCTGCAGAGAAAAGCACAGCTGTACATTTAAACCTGGGAAGTGATCTGAGGGCCAGACCATGAAGCCTACAGCTCTAGTACTGGAAAAATAGAGCCAGCTGTTGTGAAGGTGGCTCATAGACTGAGACTTCATCAAACAGCACAGTCATACATTTAAACCTGGGAAGTGATCCCAGGGCCAGACTGTGCAGCTCACAGTTCCAACGCTGGGAAAAATAGAGCCATACTGCTTCAGACTGTGAAAACAAGTTGGGGTTGCAGCGGAGGAAGAAACTGCTGGTCTCAAAGGGCAAGCAGCATTGTTCCCTCTCAGACCCCTACTCCACATACAGTGTCACAATACAGTGAAACAGGTCACTCCCTACTGATGAATTCCTAAGGCTCCACCCTTTAAAATGTAACAAGTGCCACAGAACTACCTAAGACACAGACACAAACACAGAAAGCTGTCAAGCTGAGACAGAGAAGTATGGCCTAAAAGAGGGGGCAGATCTAGGTTCCAGGGGGATAACTGAGCAATGAGGAGATAGCCAACCTAATAGATGAAGAGTCAAAACACTGGTGATTAAGATGCTCACAGACTTGACAGATACGCTTAAATACAACAAATTCAGAAAGGAAGATATGAAGGCTAGGCTATGTGGAACAAAGAAAAATCCACACAAAACCAAGGGTGAAGGGAAGGAAATGGGGGTTCAAAACACTGATTTGGGATGTAAGGAAGGAATAAACAATCAACCAATACAAAAAGAGGAAACAAGAATTGAAAAGAACAAGGAGAGGCATAGGAACCTCTGGGACAACTTTAAACATGCCAATATTCAAAACATAGGGGTGCCATAAGGAGAAGAGGAAAAGCAAGAAATTGAAAACTTAGGTAAAAAAATGATGAAGAAAAATTTCCCTAATTTGGTGATGAAAATAGATGTACAAGTCCAGGCAGTAGAGAGTCCCAAACAAGCTAGACCCAAGGAGGACCACACCAAGACACATAATAATTAAAATGCCAAAGGTTAAAGATAAAGAGAGAATCTTAAAAGCAGCAAGAAAAAGAAGAAGACCTACCTACAAAAAGGTTCCTTTAAGGCTATCAGCTAATTTCTTAAAAGCAACTTTGCAAGTAAGAAGGGACTGGCAAGAAATATTCCAAGTGATGAAAAGCAAAGACCTACAGCCAAGATTACTCTATCCAGT
The DNA here is from genome assembly GCA_004026585.1 of Noctilio leporinus. Taxonomy (NCBI): domain Eukaryota; kingdom Metazoa; phylum Chordata; class Mammalia; order Chiroptera; family Noctilionidae; genus Noctilio; species Noctilio leporinus. Next base: position 41,247 of record PVIW01008076.1, on the reverse strand, counting down.
AAAGCTATCATTCAGAATGGAAGGGCAGATAAAGTGCTTTCCAGACAAAGTAAAGCCAAAGGAGCTCATCATCACCAAGCCATCATTATATGAAACTTTAAAGGGACTTACTTAAGAAAAAGAGGATCGAAATTATGAACATTAAAAAAAAAAACCTCACAACTATCAATAACAGAATCTAATAAATAAAAAAAAACTAAGCAGACAATAAGAGAGGAAACAGAATCAAAGATATGGGGAACATTTGGAGGGGTGTCAGCTGGGAGGGGGAAGGGGGATAAGGGAGCAAGGGCACAGGGATTAATAATAGTTGGTGGGTGCAGAATAGACAGGGAGATGTTAAGAATAGTACAGGAAAAGGTAAAGCCAAAGAACTCACATGCATGACCCATAGACATGAACTAAGGGGGGTGTGATTGTTGGAGGGAGAACAGTGCTGGGTGGAGGGGAGCCAAAGGAAAAGACATTGAGACAAATGTAACAGCATAATCAATAAAAAGTGTGTTTTTTAATGAAAAAAATGAAAGACCAATGCATATGACAATAATAAATCTACATTAGTGCCAAAAATTTTAAAAATAAAAGCAGCAAGGGGAAAAAAGAGTTATCCACAAAGGGGTACCTGAAAGACTATCAGCTGATTTCTCAAAAGAACGCTGCAGGCAAGAAGGACTGGTAAGAAATATTTAAAGTGATGAAAAGAAAGGACTACAACCAAGATTCTCCATCCAGCAAAGCTATTATTTAGAATGCAGATGGGTAGATAAAGGGCTTCCCAGACAAGGTAAAGCTAAGGAGTTCATCATCACCAAGCCATTATTATATGAAGTGTTAAAGGAAATTACTTAAGAAAAAGAAGATCAAAACTATGAACATTAAAATGGCAACAAACACAATTATCAACAACAGAATCTAAAAAATAAAACTAACTAAGCAAACAACTAGAAAAGAAACAGAATCATAGGTGTGGGGGTCATTCAGAGGGTTATCAGCTGGGAAGGTGAAAGGGGAGAAAGAAGGAAATGGTGCTGGGATTAGGAAACATAATTAAGGCTCAAAATAGACAGTGAATGTTAAGAATAGTACAGGAAAGGGTGAAGCCAAATAACTGATACACATGACCCATGGACATGAATTGCTGGAAGATTAGGGTGTTATTGGGCACAGGGTAGCAAAGGGAAAGTAAAGTGGGGCCATTTTAATAGTATAATCAATAAAATATACAAAAATAAAATAAAATAATAGCTATAATATCTAAAATTGAAATCTGAGCCTTTGAGCAAAACTATTTGGAGTGGGTAAATTATAAGGTTGCTAGCTAAATTTAACAAAAAACCTGGAGGCTCACCTCTGACAAGGAGAAAAGTACTCCTTCAATTAAGTACAACTGACTCCAGTCAACACCTTTCTTTTCTTGTCCATTGGAAGTATTAAAATCCAGAACTCCAAGAGGCACCCAAACTTCCCATTTCCCTTTTCTTTTTATTAAAAAAAATTGTTTTAAAGATTTTATTTATTATTTTTAGAGAGAGGGGAAGGGAGAGAGACAGAGAGGGAGAGAAACATCAATGTATGGTTGGTTGACTTTCACCTGCCTCCAGCTACTGACCTGACTGGAGACCTGGCTTGCAACTTGGCTCTGTGCCCTGGCTGGAAATTGAACCAGCGATCTTTGGGTTTGCAGGCTGAGACCAGTATTTAACATCATTGGTATTTCTTTTACCCTCTCCAGGTTTGGAGCTCCTGTTTCCTGTGCCCAATGTCTTGGCTTACTCTCTCTCTCCCTACCACCAGCCAGGGCCCCAATTTCCCTTTTCTAACTCAGGGAGAGAGAGAGCAGTGTTAACTTCTTCAAAGTTACATATGTGACTTCTTCCCCTGAAAACTTACCTTGATAAACAATGAGGTCATTCTCTCTGAGGTATTATAATATCTTGAAACACTGTGTATCATTCTGATGGCATTAATCAAATTTTGTATTCCATGTGCCATGGAAACCTAAAATTGAAGTACATTAAGTGAATTTCATTATATAATTATAGGTTTAATAGCCAATATCCTCTAATATTAAAAACTATAAACATATATAATTTTAATCTTAAAGCCAAATTTTACTAAATGCATTGTGGTATCCTAGAATGAATCCTGGAACAGGAAAAGAACATCAACTTTGATAAATGTGCCAACGGAATTCAAGATGTTAACAGGAGAAACTGGGAAAAGAGAATTTGGATTTATTGTTGCTTAAAAATTTATTTAAAAATAAAATTTTACAAATGAAGTTGATTTTAAGGATTAATCATTCGAGCCACTCTTTTTAAAGATGAAGAAACTGACTTTTTAAAAAGGATTTTATTCATTATTTTTAGTGAGAAGGGCAGGGAGAGAGAAAGAAAGGGAGAGAAACATCAATGTATGGTTGCCTTTCACCTGCCTCCAGCTAAGGATCTGGCTGGAGACCTGGCTTGCAATCTGGTTATGTGCCCTGACTTGGGAGTTGAACCAGTGACCTTTGGATTTACAAGCTGGCACCTATTCACTGAGCCACCAGCTAGGGCCAGGAACTGACATGTTGAGGGGTAAAGTGACTTACATAGATCAGAAGTCTAGGTAAAAGCAGAAATTAGACTAGAACTCATTTCCAGGTATTCAATTCAATTCACCTTTTAGCACATGTACTAAATGCTACTGGGTTTTGATAATACTGGGCAAAATCCAAACATAAGAAACCTATTCTGGAGGAGCTCATGGCAGAGTGCAAGTGATATATACAAGCAAGTAAAACAAGCAAAAACAGTACAGGGAAGAGCAGAACAAGTGTAAACACACACAAAACAATCACTAACGCATATTGAGTGCTTATTATGTGCCAAGTACTAGACAAAGAGCTTCATCTAATATCTAATTTATCCTGACAATGACCTTTAAGGTAGGTGTCACTACATCACACCTAAGACATCACTGCAAGGCTGTATCATTATTTTACATGATACTGAGAAAAGGGGGAAAATGCCCAAGAAGGGGCATCTCACTCCCACTTAAAACTAAGCCACCAAATGGCTACACTGCCTAGTAAAGGTAAGGATGAAATAAACTAGCCATGTAGAAAAAGATAGGAATAAAACTTATAGGTCCCAATCCCACTCCTTGTGGAGGGAGCAAAAACAAATTTCCTTGGGAAGTTGTACCACAAGCTGGTACAAATTCACTGCAGTCTGACTCACACCAATGGTACAAACAAAAACACAAACAAACACTACCTCTCAAGGAGAGAACTAATCATCTAAGAGGATATGAAGTTACATCTACAATGATTCATAAAACTCAACTGACCATAAGATGTTCTCTGAGAGATATTAAAAAAAAAAAAAAAAAAAAATATCCCTGGCTGTTCTGGTGATTGGATTCCTAGTCAGAGCATATACCCAGGTTGCAAGCCTGGTCTCCAGCCAGAGCCTTAGCTGGAGACAGGTGAAAGGCAACCATACATTGATGTTTCTCTCCCTTTCTTCCACCATCCCTTTTATTCATTTATAATGAATAAAATATTTTCAAAAAATGTTTTAGAACCTATAAAACAAAATACAGTATTATTATGATTCCCCTTTGGCACATAAGAAAATACAGAGGTAGGGAGGTACCTTGATCAAAGTCCCGAGGCTGTAACATAGCCACAGTTACATGTCTGAGATTTTTGAGACCCACTTTCATAATGATGCAAATCATGATGGAAGAACAGATAAGGTCAATGGCATGCCTGCCCTCCAGGAGCATGCCTTTGTTAAAACAATATAAAATGTATAAAAGATTTTTTTAATGGTGATAGAATAAATGAAACCAGGAAGAACAACTACTAATTCATGTACTACACGTCCTAGGTACAATTGTATGTGGTTTATGAAAATTAACATTATTTCACAGTTAGCATTATATGTCAGAATTCATATTACATGTGTTATCTGTAGATTTAAAAAGGTTCTAAAGCCCTGGCTGGAAGCACAGTGGATAAGGCCCCGGCCTGCAAACCCAAAAGTCGCAGGTTCGATTCCCCAGCCAGGGCACATAAACAGGTTGCAAACCAGGTCTCCAGTCAGGTCTGTGACTGGAGGCAGGTGAAACGCAACCATACATTGATGTCTCTCTCCCTCTCTGCCTTTCTCCCTTCCCCTCTTTCTAAAATGATGAAATAAAATCTTTAAAAAAAAAAAAAAAAGGTTCTAATTTAAAAAATATAAAAAAAAAAAAAAAAAAAAAAAAAAAAAAAAAAAAAAAGTTCAAAATAAAAAAAAAAAAAAAAAAAAAAAAAAAAAAAAAATGTGCCCAGAATGAGTCCCTCAAAAAGGCAAGTCTACAAAGTACCCTACCTCCAAAGATGAAGGCTCAAGGATAGCATCAAATGGGTCCATCAGTAAAATGCCCTTCATCTGAATTTTAAACATCATCATTTATAATAGTAGCTCTTTGAGTGCACAGTTCTTACATATTTATACACAGTACTCAGACATTTTATATATGTAAGATATATAATAGAAAATAAGATATATAATAGAAGAAATACCAGGATAATAAAATAAAACATTAGAAGAATCAAGATGGCGGAGGAGTAAGTGGAGCTACACCAATCTCCTCCCAACACAAAACCAGAATTACAACTTAATTGGGGAAAAATCACCCAGAATAACCAACAGGACACCAGCTGGAGAGAAGTCTTATTACCATGGAAAGAACAGAAGAGGCTGGTTCATCACAACGTGACTGGTAGGAAGTGCAAAGATGTGAGAGGCTGGCAGGGCTCCCACTAGCAGCAGCTGAAGGGGTGGAGAAACATCTCAGCAGCTAGGGGTACCACCTGGAAGGGTAGGATCTATACCCCCAACTGGGCTTCCCAGCCTACAGCAACACAGCTGAGAGTCAAACAGCACCTAGCTGTGAAAAGCAAAAAGCTGCCAGGTTTAGCTGGCTTGACAAAAAGACCAAGTTCTTAAAGACACCACACACGAAAATACAGTGGCACCCACCTACCCTGGACTCCAGCAGAGAAAGTTGCAAACTGCTAAACTATATGATCTGTGTACATAGCCAATATATATTCCCATATTAGCATGTAAATTAGATGAGATTCTTTTCAAATAGATCATGAAATATACATTTCCAGTTATGAAGACCCCCAAACTGGGGATGCTTGGGGAAAGGAATTAATGCTATAGTAAACGTTATTATTAAAATGTGAACATACCTAATCTCTACCTCAACAGACTCTTAAATAGTTCAGGGGTTAGTTTAGGACCACATAGGAAGTCAACCACAAGTTCAAAAAATAGCTGGAATACTATTCTACAAAATTATTTAAATTCTAGGGATTTTTTTTTTTTTTTTACCTCAACTTAGTAAACATAATAATTTCTACTCTGGAAACCAGCTGAGCAGTGCAGGTGCCATTGTTTCTGAAGGCTTCAACTTGTAAAACACATGTAGAGGAAAAACAGAGGGTACTGAAAGAAGTAAGACCTGTGCACAGCCAAAATAAATAAACAAATAAATTAAAATTTACTATTTAAGATGAAAAATTCCCCAAAGAATAAGTTGTAGTTCCAGTAGCTTAAAATAACGTTGAGTTGTATTATTGGCAGGGGATGACCTGACTCAAAAACCAAATTCATTTTTTACTATGGGTTTGGCACTATCTCTAGGACAACTTTCACAAAAGTGAGGTCTGCTTAATTTGCTACAATATATCTAAAATACTATCATTTAACATGTAATAATTATATAAACTATTAGCATATTTTAAATTCTTTTGCATTGACTCTCCAAAATCCAGTATGTACTTTAAATATGTGTAAAAATATGTATGGGTGTAAATGTATTTTTGCATGTGTTTGGTAATAATACAATTCATATTACTTGAAAAAGTAATTCTTTAAACAAGTTAACGTAGGCATTTTGAAATAATGAAAATTAAACTTTGCATTAATATGATTTGAGAAGCTGACAGAAGGCAGTAATTAAATGGTGAACTGTCTGGATGTGAAAGGAAAAGAAAAAAGTACACATTGGTGGCTACAGAATAGACAGGGGGATGTTAAGAAGAATAAAGGAAATGGAGAAGTCAAAGAACTCATATGCATGACTTATGGACATGAACTAAGGGGGGCATTGCCAGAGAAAATGGAGTACTGGGTGGAGTAGGGGCAAAGGAGAAAAAATTGGAACAACTATAATAGCAAAATAAATAAAATATATTTAAGAAGAAAAAACATTAAACATAAAATTCATAAAATTTACCAATGAGAAATGGAAGCATGAATCCTCTGCACTTTTCCTGCTCAAATGACAGTGATAAACTAAACAGAAATTGCTTGTTGCTTCTGATAAGAATGAAGAAAATGAGGGAAAAAAATAATTTGTGAAACTACAAAAATAGTGGGTATTTGAGGAGGAAGCAATTATATGACTTAATACTATTAGTACTTCATTAATTAAAAAAAAAAAAAAATGTTTGACAGCCCTAGCTGGTGTGGCCCAGTGGGTTGAGCATTGGTCTGAGAACCCAAGTGTTGCTGGTTCAATTCCCAGTCAGGGCACATGCCCAGATTGCAGGCCAGGTCTCCAGCCAGGTTCCCATCTGGAGGCAGGTAAAAGGCAACCAAATGCTGATGTTTCTTTCCCTTTCTTCCTCCCTCCCTTCCCCTCTCTCTAAAAATAATGAATAAAATCACTTTTAAAATGTGTTTGAAACATTCCTATATCAGAGAATGTAAAAAGCTAAACAATAATAATAATAATGTACATCCATTACTAGAATGAAAAGAACACCAGAATTAAAAGATTTGAAAATAATGTGAATTTAAGCCTATTGAACCAAGATGTTGAAATCAGTATACCTTAAAATTTAGAGGTCTTAATAATAATAAAAACCATTGTACCTTTTGTTCTAAGTTTACTTTGTATAATAAAAAACTTTAACCATATAGGAAAGTGAAGAGAATAATCTAATGATAATCTAACCTCATCACCAGATTTGACAATTGTTAACATTTTTTACATCAAAAGAAGTAAACCTTCTAGAGTAGGTTTTACATAGATGTGTATTTAATATTGCTCATGTAATTCCAAATGTTTTTGATGTGGTAATTCTAATTTTTCTTAGACACAAATTTTTATATTTTATTATGTTGTCACAGCTGCCCCAATTTTTTTTCTTTTGCCCCCCTCTGCCCAGTACTCCCCTTCCCTCCAGCAATTCCTACTCCTGCTTAGTTCATGTCGATGGGCCACACATGTAACTTCTTTGGCTTCATCCTTTCCTATACTGTTCTTAACATCCCCCTATTTTGTTCCTACCAAGTATCCTTCTTGATCTCTGAACCATTTTTCCCTTTCTCTCCCTTCTCCCTCCCAGCTGATAACCCTCCAAATGATCCCCATACTTTTGATTCTGCTCCTATTCTGGTTGTTTGCTTAGTTACTTAGTTTTTGTTTTTTAGATTTGTTGATAGTTGTGAGTTTGTTGTCATTTTAATGTTCATTTTATTTTTTTATTTTAAAGGTTGTATTTATTATTTCTAGAGAGTGGGAAAGGGAGAAAGGCAGAGAGGGAGAGAGAGATCAGTGTATAGTTGCCTTTCACCTGCTTCCAGCCACTGACCTGGCTGGAGACTGGCTGGAGACCTGGCTTGCAACCTGGTTAGGTTGCCCTGGCTGGGAATTGAACCAGTGACCTTCGGGTTTGCAGGCTGGCACCTTATCCACTGTGCCACCAGCCAGGGTTGAATGTTCATAATTTTAGTCTTCTTTTTCTTAAATAAGTCCCTTTAACATTTCATATAATAATGGCTTGGTGATGATGAACTTCTTTAACTTTACTTAGTCTGGAAATAACTTTATCTGTCCTTTCATTCTAAATAATAGCTTTGCTGGAGAGAGTAATCTTGGTTGTAGGTCCTTGCAATTCATTACTTTGAATATTTCTTGCCAGGCCCTTCTTGCCTGCAAGCTTCTTTTGAGAAATCAGTTGATTGTCTTATGGGAACTCCATTGTAGGTAACTCTGCTTTTCTCTTGCTGCTTTTAAGATTCTCTCTTTATCTTTAATCTTTGGCATTTTAATTATGATGTGTCTTGGTGTGGTTCTGTTTGGGTCCAATTTGTTTGGGATGTTCTTTGAGTCCAGAACTTATATATCGATTTTCTTCACCAAATTAGGGAAGTTTTCTTTCATTGTTTTTTCAGGTAAGTTTTCAATTTCTTGCTTTTCCTCTTGTCCTTCTGCCCCCCCTATAATTTTGATGTTGGTTCCCAAAGGTTCCTAAGCCTCTCCTTTTTTTTTTTTTTTTTTTTTTTTTTTTTTTTTT
>PVIW01008076.1:0-32794 GCA_004026585.1 Noctilio leporinus | reverse complement strand
TTTGCAGCCATGCTCAATCATTTCTCTGAGCATAGTGATCACCAGGGTTTTTAACTCTGCTTTTGATCAGTTGGCTACCTCCATTTCATTTAGTTATTTTTCTGGGGGTTTGTTCTGTTCTTCTAATTGGGCCACATTTCTACTCCTCTTCAATTTGGCAGCCTCCCTGTATTTGTTTCTATGTACTAGGTAGAGTGTTGTGGCTCCGTGTTTTGGTAATGTGGCCCAATGTAGTAGGTATCCTATGGGGTCCAGAATACACCCTTCTCTTGTAGTTGAGCCTTCACTAATGTTGACAAATAAATGGGCAAGATTAAGGCAGGCCAGTCAGCTACAAGACTGGCTGTGACCACTGACCACCAGCCTCTGCCCTCTGTGGAGGATATGCTCTGCAGTGGCAGGCTGGTGGTGTTCCGATGTGGTCTATAGCTGTCCGTTGGGTGTGGTGGCTCTGGAGTTTCTTGGGTGGTGCAGGCCCAGGTCAGCCCCAACCTATTTTGTTTGAAGCCACACTGCCTGAGCTATAAACCAATCTGAAATGGCTACTACTTGTGCTGGGCTTGGAGATTCCCAGGAAAAGCCAAGTTATGAATCACTGGTTATTTATAGTGCTAGGTCTTGAGCTCTCTGAGACTAGCTGTTGCTTGTTTGATAGGATTTAGGAAGTTGTGAAGCAGGAGCCAAGACCAGCCATTCATATGGAAAAGCAGCTTGGGTGCCCTTTAAGTTAGATGGGGAAGTCTCTGGGGATCTCCAAGTTGGTTCAAAGTTAGCCAGGTTGATGGAGTCTCAGATATGGCACCAGTATGCTGGGTCTGCAGTGGGGGGAGGTTAGATAAGAGACAATGACCTCTGCTCACCTTGATGCCAGACACTTCAGTTCCTCCCTGTACACCACTGGTGCCTTTCAAGCTACTACCCCAGTGCTGTAGCTAGAGGGAGCATGTCTCAGTAGGCGAGTCCATATGTGGGTTCATTAAGAGGAACTGCTCGAGGATCCAGCAGTTTCTTCCACCAACACGATACCCACTGGTTTTTGCAGCCAGAAGTTGTGGGACTTATCCTCCTGGCACTGGAACGCTGGGCTGGGGTCTGGTGTGGAGTTGGAGTCCCTCACTCCTAAGTTATCCCTCCTGAATTTTTACCCACCATACATGTGTGAGAGACCAGCCTGTTCTGCATCTGTGACCGTCCCACCCACCTCAATGGATGTGGTTTCTTTAACTCCATAGTTGTCACACTTCCATTCTACTCAATCTCTGATGGTTCTGGCTAATAGTTGTTCCATATTTTAGTTGTAATTTTGATGTATTTGTGCAAAAAGGCAAGCCATGTCTACCTATGCTTCCATATTGACCAGATAAGACACAAATTTTAATTGCACATGTTACAAAGCTAGGAATTGAGTCATTGAGCTAGACTGAGCCAAGTAACAGCCATATTTCTCCACCACCATAAAGTCTGAGGTTTTGTTTCTTTTTTACTCATATACACAGAAGTACCTAAGATGGTCTTATGTGAAACAGATTTTAAAGAGGTTCCCAAAAGAATTCCAGTTGCTGATACTAGGGGTAGAAGTCAATAGAGAGGAAGTCATAACTCTTCTTTGTAAACAGTAAGTTGTAAATAAATTAAAATCCATCATCTCTTTATAAAATCAATTAGAAGACTACTTCTGAAAAGTCTTCCTTTCCATGAATGGTGGATTCCCACATGGAAGTAAGAATTGCACCTGCCTAGGACTTTCAACCCATCTTTCCCTCCCCACCCACACTAAATTCCTTGGCTCCCAATACCCTCTAGGGATGGATATGAACTGGCCCTACACATCCCACTTCTCCAAATCTAAGTGATGTGGAACACAGACTCTTCCCCCACCTCTGCTTCTAGTATAAAACTAGCATTTAACCTACCACAAAAAAAGGCTGGTCAACAATGCCATACAACCATGCCATACATGGTGCCAGGTATGTGGAGGATTTGACTATCTCTTTAAAAATGAGAATGAAGAATGCTGAATATGTGTATCAGGCACTAGTATAAATTATTTTGTAAGCATTTTTACTTAGAGAAAAAATTGAAGAGGCAGCATAGTGAAGTAGGAAAAGATCTGACCTATAATGCCAAAAAGTGCTAGAATCAGATTCAGTCCCATCACTTATATTTGTAGAAATGCACTTCAGTTTCCTGATCTTTAAAATGAGGACTATTGTGAATATAGAATGAAAATATATGGAAATGCTTACAATGCCTATAATAAAGGGCCAGGGGCCCTGGTTGGTGGCACAGTGGATAAGGCACCAGCCTACAAACCCAAAGGTTGCTCGTTCAATTCTCAGCCAGGCACATAACCAGGTTGCAAGCCAGGTCTCTAGCCAAGTCTGTAGCTGGAGGCAGGTGAAAGGCAACCACACATTGATGTTTCTCTCCCTCTCTGCCTCTCTCCCTTCCTCTCTCTAAAAAATAATAATAATAAAGTTCTCAATACTGTGGACATTTTAAAAATTATAACTGCCCTGAGTTCTCAACAAACACTAGTGTCCTTGATTTCCCTTCTCTAACTAAAGAAATAATAAAGGACTTTGTTTAGTTTTCATATTTCATATAAAACACTGTAAAATGCCAGATAGTTTATGAATCAAAAACCAATACAAACTTTAGAAAAATAAAATCAAATAGTATTGTTAACATGCCCTTTAAAGGAACTCTGTAGAAATATTATAGTAGGTTAGAAAATAGTAGATGGGTCCTGTCCTGTACCACTGATTAGCTGAGTGATGCTGGTAAAGTCACTATGTGATTATGAGTTTTGATTTCTTAATCTCTAATCCGGTAGGCTGCCTCTAAAATATCCCCACTGATGCTCATCCTCATGGTATGCACACTCTTCTATAATCCCCTTCTCCTCAGTGCCCACTGGCCTTCCTGACTGGCTTTTAAAGAACAGAATACAACAGAAATGGTGGAAAACAAACATACTTATCTTATTCACAAATAAGGTCATACTTAAGATAATGCTATATATTTAAATGTAGGTTAAAATAATATAGTTTTAATTCATTATAAATATGAATAGGGAAATATAGCTTTCAAGTAACTTCTCTGCAATATAGGTTTTCCTCATACAACATAAGTCATTTTTAAATGCAGTAATTTTTAAACTATACTTTTAAAAGCATACTTACTAGATCATAGTTATAAAGGGGTTGACATACTTTTTCTAATGTGTACAAATATCTGACATTATCTTTTGATTCATTTGCTGTATCTGTGATTCTTGCATCCAAATCACGCCAATTCTAAGGAAAAAAGTTTAAGAATTCTGTGATACATCCAAAATATGAGTGTTCTAAAGTTCAATCAAGAAATTCAAGCTGCCTTCTCTAATGATATACATACTAAAATAGTAGCTACTTAAATGTGATTAATGTATATTTTTATTATATTATTTAAGATTCCAGTCCTGGCTGGTGGCACAGTGGGCCCTGGCTGGTGGCACAGTGGATAAGGCATTGGCCTACAAACCCAAAGGTCACTGGTTCGATTCCTCAGCCAAGATACATAACCAGGTCTCCAGCCAGATCCATAGCTGGAGGCAGGTGAAAGGCAAACATACATTGATGTCTCCCTCTCTGCCTCTCTCCATACCTCTCTTTAAAAATAAACTCTTTTTAAAAAATGATTCAAGTTATAAACACCATAAATGATGTACTATCACTGAAGAGTCATTCCATTTGTAATTAACATCCTATCTGTAGGCTTAAACTGGATTTGCTCCTACTTGGAGTGAATTTTCTAGGTTAGCTAGCTATTTACATTATTTTGAGAATTCACATTTGGGCCAACTTATGAAAATAGGACACTATCCCAGGAAAATATTTCTTATCAGCAAAGTGACCTTTTCATATCCAGCAACACTGAGCAGAGATGCTAAGGGATTACAGTACATTGCTTCATTCCATATATATAACAACTAATTAATAGAAATAGTAATAAAGAACTCCTAGAATCAACAGAAGATAATTTCTGAAAAATTTTTAAGTGGGGGAAAGATATAAACAACCAAGTCACAAGAGGAGAAATGCAAATACTTAACAAACTAAAAAAATGACCAACTTTACTATTAATAAGGAAAAGGCAAATGCAACAAGCCATTTTCTATGTGTCAGACTGGAAAAAAAATTAAACCAATAAAATTGACAAAGTTGTGGAATATACACTCTCAGGAAATAGTCACATGTATGCATAAATAAATTTTAACTGTAGCAGTATTAGTGAACTCATAGAAAATAAATAATTTTCCTCAAAAAAGTAAACACAGATTTGGCGTCTGACCCAGAAATTCTACTCCTATATCTCCATGCAAAAACTTGTATAAGAATATTCATAGCAGCATTTTTCATGACAGCCAAAAAGTGGAAATAATCCAAATGTCCATAAACTGATAAACAAGGTGTGATATCATCTACAATGGAACATTATTCAGCTGTGAAAAGGAATGGCATACGACAACCTTGAAAACATTATGTTAAGTGAGAGAAGCCAGTAAAAATGATTCCATTTATAAAAACTACTAAAGTGTACACTTTAAATTTGAGAAATAAATAATGTGAATTATATGTCAAGACTGTTGGGGGGGAAAAGAAAGAAAACTATCTTCCCTATAAACAGAAAAAACACTATATAAAATCTGGTATGTTAACATTCTGAAAAACTGCACAGCTTGATCTGACAGGCATAACTCTCTAGGATAGTTAATGGGGGGGAAAGAGAGTTGAAAAATAATCCATTATGATACTATGTTATAAAAAATGGAAATACAGCCTTGGCTGGAGGCACAATGGATAAGGCGCCAGCCTGCAAACCTAAAAGTTGCTAGTTAAATTCCCAGTCAGGGCACATAATCAGGTTGCAAGCCAGGTCTCCAGCCAGGTCTGTAGGTGGAGGCAGATGAAAGGCAACCATACATTGATATCTGGCTCCCTCTCTATCTCTCTCCCTTCCCCATTCTCTAAAAAATAATAAAAATTTTAGAAACAAAATAGAAATACAAAACTATGTAATTTCATATGTACATAGTGTAGTCATATATAAATATCACACAAGATATATTAAAAAAACAACAAATAGAAAACTGTGGTTGTCTCTATATTTATATTCAGGAACAGGAGTTATGGGGTGGGAGGATGTTTGATTAAAGCATGTAAGAGAGACATGCTTTAAATCAGACATAGACAACAGTGTAGTTATCAGATGGGGAGGATGTGGGAGACGATGAAGCGCATAAAGAAGACCAGACTTTGGGTGGTGAGCACACAATGCAATATACGGATGATGTATAATAGAACTGTATACTTGAAACTTAAACTGTAAACTTGAAAATTAAATTTAATTTTAAAAAGGCAACACTTGTTTCGTTCACATTATTTAAATCTTTTACAAAAGATTATGTATTCATTATAAAGATGGACTATTTAATATTTTATTATAAATATATACTTTTTAAAGAGTAAAGAAAAGGAAAAGATCTGGAAAAAAATCAAACTAAATTGCTAATACAGGTGACCTCTGAAAAAAAAAGGTAAAATAGTGGGAATGAGATATATGGAGAGAGAATTTTTGCTTTTGACTTTCTATGTATTTCTTTACCTCAATGAGCCTCTGTTGATTTATAATTTCAAAAACAATTTGCAAATGAATGGCAATCATCCCATAGTTGCACTGTCAAATTAAGTATGTGAAATAGTAAGGACTAAATCTTCATTTCTATACTTCCTTTTCTTTCCTGGAAGTGATTATAGTATATTAGAAAGCCTTACTCAAACTTTAATACTTCTGAACATGTGATTTCTATATATGATGCAAAGAAGCAGTTCAAGAAGGGTCATTTTCTGGACCACTGATCACAGACTGATTGGATTAGCAACTAAAGGAGACAGAGGGAGTGGATCTCTGGTAGTCTCCAACTGGCTGACTAGGCCCAGACTGGGACACAACTGAAGTCACCAAGCACAGATCCAGGAAGTAAAAAATAGGGCACCTCTACACCATAGAAGGTCACACCACTAAGGTAGCAAGTCAAATCAGACCAATCTAAGAAGCAGAAACAAACAAGAGCCACCTAAAATGGGGAGACAAAGAAATAAACCCTCAGCAAATGGAAAGGAGGAATCCCCAGGAAGAGTGCAAAATGAAATAGAGGCAAGCAACCTATCAGACATGGAATTCAAAATAATGATAATAGAGAAGCTCAGTGAGCTCAGCAAGTTCAAAGAAAACTACAAACAACTCCAGGGGAACTACAAAGAACTCCAGGAAAGCTACAAGGAACTTACTGAGAACTTCACCAGCATTAAAAAGGACATAGAAACCATCAATAAGAGCCAGGAAGAAATGAAGAATACCATTCCTGAATTGAAGAACACAGTAGAAGGAATCAAAAGCAGGCTAGAGAAAGCAGAGGATTGGGTCAGTGAGCTGGAGGTCAAAGTAGAAAAAAATTCCCAGGCAGTGCAACAAATGAAAAAGGATTGAAAAAGAATGAAGAGGTTTTAAGAGAGCCGCAGGACAACATGAAATGTAATAACACCCGTATCATAGGGATACCAGAAGAAGAGGAGGAGCAAGGAATAAACCTCTTTGAAAAAGTAATGACAGAAAACTTCTCTAACTGGAGGAGAGAAAATGTCATGCAAACTCAGGAAACACACAGGGTCCCAAGGAAGATGAACCCAAACAGGCCCACTCCAAGACACATCATCATGAAAATGGCAAATTTCAAAAACAAGGAGAGAATCCTAAAAGCAGCAAGAGAGAAACAACTAATAACATACAAGGGGGCTCCCATAAGGTTACCAGCTGATTTCTCCACAGAAACACAATAAGCCTGAAGGGAATGGCAAAAAATATTTCAAGCAATGAAAAACAAAGGCCTGCAACCAAGCAAGGCTGTCATTCAAAGTGGAAGGTGAAATAAGGAGCTTCTCAGACAAAAGAAGTCTAAAAGAATACATCTCCACCAAACCAGCATTGCAAGAGATGCTAAAGAGTCTGCTTTAAGAAGATGAAGAAACAGACAGACAGACAGGAACACAGGTACAAAGGTAAATTGATTAAATGCACCAATCAAAAGATATAGGGCAGCTGAATGGATAAGAACTAACTTTAACTTATGAATGCTTTAAAGTGATCTTGTTATAGATTTTACTAAATAAGGTACATTTTGTCTATTATTTGTATCTGCATTACTGCAGGTTAAGTTTTCTAATGGAATCATTTCACAATATGGGAAAATCAGGTTAACTGCAATAACTCAGAAAAATCGAATGCAGCTAAAGAAGAAGAAAAAAGTAAGAAAATGTGGATGAATATTACATAGAAGACATGGTATCTTTTTTATTCACTTTTATAAAATATGTGCTTATTTGTGGGTGTGTAATATATAGATTTTGTTAGCAATTTATGTCTTAAATAGCAAGAGTTGGTCATGGGTGTGTTGTGAAATCAGTCAACCTTTAGGTTAGAAAAGATGCTGAGAATGAAGACTAACTTGGAAGGAAGTCAGTTAGGAAACTACTAAACTATATGATTCATATACATACACAATACATATTTTCATATTAGCATGTAAATCAGATGAGATTCCTTTCAACTAAATCATGGAAATATACATTTCCAGTTATGAAGACCCCCAAACTGGGGATGCTTGGGAAAAGGAATTAATGCTATAGTAAACTTTATTATTAAAATGTGAACATACCTAATCTCTACCTCAACAGACTCTTAAATAGTTCAGAGGTTAGTTTAGGACCACATAGGAAGTCAACTACAAGTTCAAAAAATAGCTGGAATACTATTCTACAAAATTATTTAAATCCTAGGGACTTTTATAACTCAACTTAGTAAACATAATAATTTCTACTCTGGGGACCAGCTGAGCACTGTAAGTGCCATTATTTCTGAAGGCTTCAACTTGTAAAACACATGTAGAGGGAAAACAGAGGGTATTGAAAGAAGTAAGACCTGTGCACAGCCTAAATAAATAAATAATCTACTATTTAAGATGGAAAACTCCAAAAGAATAAGTTGTAATTCCAGTAGCTTAAAATAAAGTTGAGTTGTATTATTGGAGAGGGGAAGATCTGACTCAAAAACCAAATTCATTATTTACTATGGGTTTGGCACTAGCTCTGGGACAACTTTCACAGAAGTGAGTTCTGCAATACACCATTTCTGTGATATATTTCACAAAAATAGCATTCCAGAGTAAAATAAGTATTAAAGAAGGAACAAAACTGCTTAATCTGGCTACAATATATATCTAAAATACTATCATTTAACATGTAATAATTATGTAAGCTATTGGCATATTTTAAATTTTTGTATTAACTCTTCAAAATCCAGTATGTACTTTAAATATGTGTAAAAATATGTATGGGTGTAAATGTATTTTACAGAACAGACAGGGGGATGTTAAGAAGAACAAAGGAAATAAAGAAGCTAAAGAACTTATATGTATGACTCATGGACATGAACTAAAAGGGGCATTGCTAGAGGGAATGGGGTACTGGGTGGAGGGGGGCAAAAGGGATAAAATTGGGGCAACTGAAATAGCAAAATAAAAAATATATATTAAAAAAAGAAGAAGAAAGGTCACTTTCCAGTTGGTTGTTCTGAAGTATACCAAACTTTAAAATGCAAGGCCTTTACCTTTAACAATTTGGAGTGTGCAACATTAAGCACATTTATGACTGCTTTACAGCTTGACCCTTTAATTTGTTCAATGATATAATTGAATTTGGCTGACATGCGTTTCCAGTGCTCCAATTCAGTGAGTGGACCTGAGTCATCAGCTTCTTTCCTCATCTGCTCACTCTCAATAAGTACCTGCAATCAAAAAATTCAAAATATGGAAATTTTTTTTGGTAAAAACTGATTACTTTCATCTTTTCAAAGGAAGCTAAAAGAGTAAATGACATTCAATATTGAATAATGTTTTGAAAACTGTTAGCAAACTAAGAATGATGGTAACTTCCTTAACATGATAAATATTTGGTTGGCCAAAAAATTAGTTTAGCAATGTTCTGTACAATGACTGTAATAGCATTTCATGCTGAACAATTTGTTAGATTATATGGTAACAACTGTCATATGTCAGTGTGCATTAAAAACAAAACTAATCAGCCCTGGCTGGTAACACAGTGGATAAGGCATCGACCTGTGATCCCAGGGGTTGCTGATTCGATTCCCCAGCCAGGGCACATAACCAGGTTGCAAGCCAGGTCTCCAGCCGTACCTGTGGCTGGGGGCAGGTGAAGGGCAGCCATGCATTGATGTTTCTCTCCCTCTCTGCCTCTCTCCCTTCCTTTCTCTCCAGAAATAATAAATAAAATCTTTAAAAATAAATAAAAAGTAATCAAAATGGTGAATTTTTGCATAGTCATTTGAATACTAAAGATGAAAGAAAGTATGCAACATTTTCAGCATATTATGCTTTATTATTTCAAGGAAAGTAAAAATGCAACAGAAACACAAAAAAGACTTGTGCAGTGTATGAAGAAGGTGCTATGACTGGTCAAACATGTCAAAAGTGGTTTGCAAAGTTTCGTGCTGGAGATTTCTCACCAGATGATGCACCATGGTTAGGTAGATGAACTGAAGTTGATAGTGATCAAATTGATCACTATCACATTAATCACATTAATTGAGCACAATCAACATTATATTCTATGGGCAATAGCCAACATACTCAAAATATCTAAATCGATAAAATTATTGGAGGATAAAATATGGCTTTTATTTTATGGGAAGAAAACAAACTTTTTGGCCAACCCAGTATTCAGTTTATTGAGAATAACTAACATTATACCATGCAGGAAATAGCCAACAAATCAAGTGTTATTGCTGAAAATGAAAAAATATGTCTTTTATTTTGCAGGAAAAACTAAACAGACTTTTTAGCAAACCCAATAGTACCTAGCTACCAAAAGTCTACAGCAAACACACTTAGAGGTGAAATTTTAGAAAATATCACTTTAAATCCAAGAACAAGACTTTGACTCTATTACCACCCATTTCTATTCAACCTGATAATATAAATCCCAAAACAAAATAAGTACATAAAAGAATTCTGATAAAAATTGCAAATGAACAAAAACAAAGATGGAATAATCACAGCCAATATGTTTGACCACATTCTAAAAATTAAAGAATATTTAATGACAAACTTTTACAATTAATAAAAGTGAGGTTGCTGGATGTATGTATAAATTCTCATAGCATTTCTTTACAAACCATATAACAAGCTAAAAATATAAACATAAAAATACAGCTTTTTCTATAACAAATATCAATGATAAAATATCAAGAGATTAACAAAAGATGTGAAGATGTTTTTGAAGGAAATTAGGAAACTTACTTCCAGCACACAAAAGACCTAAATAAATGGAGAGATATGTCATCTTTGTGGATGAAAAATTTACTAGAAAGATGGCACTTTTCTCTAAATTAATGTATATGAGGTCTGTCCAGTAAGTGTCCAGCCATGTACTATTAAAAAATAAGAGTCATTTATTGAAGAAGATACAAAATACAAGAAACATTGTACATAGGAAAATGACACCTTAGGCCCCTTCAAAGTAGGCACCTTGAGACCTCACACAGTTTTCCCAGAGTCTCTTGCACCATTCAAAACATTCTGCAAAATGCTTTGTTGGGATCGCCATCAGCTGTGCCATTGCATTTTCCTAAATCTCATCGATGGTCTGAAACCTCTTCCCTTTCAAAGGTGATTTTAGTTTTGGGAAAAGCCAGGAGTTGCAGGCACCAAATCTGGGCTGTAGGGGACTGAGTCATTTGGATGGCCAATATTTGTTGACTGCAGCTCATGCTCATTCAACATTCTCAGGGGTACCGCTTGTTGCAGGCCTTCCAGAATGTGGATCACTTTCAACAGATTCTTGACCATCTTTGAAGCATTTATGCCACATTTTTTATTAGTGATGCACTCACTGAATTGTTTCCAAAAGCCTTTTGAATCATTCAAATAGTTTTCAAGAAGGAACATTCAAGCTTAATGCAAGATTTGATGCAGATTCATTGCTCTACTAAGTCATTTTTAATGCAATGGCTACAAAGTACACATGCTCACTCAAGGGTGTCTATCACCCCCACTTACTAGCACAGTGAAGTCATTGTTCACATATGCCTTGACTGCCAAGTTATATCAATGTTGGACAAACCATTCTCATTATATTAACAATGGCTGGACTTTATCCAGGACCGACCTCTTACACTCAATGGAGTTTCAATCCAAATCTCAAAAGGGGTTTTGATGATACCTGACAAACTTGTCTTAAAATTAATTTGGAAGAACAGATAATTTGGAATAATCAATGCAATTTTGAAGAAAAACACAGGAAGGGGACTCGCCATACCAAATGGTGGTTTAGTAAAAAGCTATAAAAATAAAAACAGAATAATATGAGTACAAGAAACAAATAAGTAGACCAGTGGGATAAAAAAGTTCTGGGTTCCAGAAATTTGATATGTTACAGAGGTGGTATTACAAATTGGTTAGGAAAGAATGGACTATTAAATAAACAGTTCTGGGACAAAAATGGCTGAATATATGGAAAAGAACAAAATCATATAACAGCCCTGGCTGGTGGCACAGTGGGTAAGGCGCTGGCCTGCAAACCCAAAGGTCACAGGTTCGATTCTCCAGCCAGGGCACATAACCAGGTTGCAAACCAGGTCTCCAGTCAGGTCTGTGGCTGAAGGCAGGTGAAATGCAACCATACATTGATGTCTCCCTCTCTGCCTCTATCCCTTCCCCTCTTTCTAAAAATAATGGAATGGAATCTTTAAAAAAAAATCATATAACAAAAAAACCTAAATGTTAATAACAAAAAGGTAAAACTTGAAATATATGTATATATATTTTTGATACATATATATCAAAATGCCCTCACTGGTGCAGTTCAGTGAGTTGTGTGTCCTCCCGCAAACAAAAAGGTCACCAGTCCAATTCCCGTTCAGGGCACATGCCTGGGGTGCAGGCCAGGTCTCCAGTTGGGGGCATAGGAGAGGCAGTATTAAGCAACCGATCAATGTTATCAATTTTTCTCTCTCACATCAATGTTTCCTCCTCTTTCTCCCTACCTTCCTGTTTCTAAAAATAATTGTTTTAAATATCAAGGATGGGGTAAAACTATTTTAAAAAAACATGGAACTAATATCTTAATTATTAAGAAATAGCTACAGCTGGGGGAAGAAAAGGGCATTGAAACTGAGAAGAGGATGCAGAGGGATTGGAAGGTGCTGGCAATCTATCTTAACTGTGTAAAGGTCATACAGGTGTTCATTTTACAATAATTTGTTTATTTTATTATATTTATTCTTGTCCATTTCACCATTTAAAATAAATAATATAGGAGAATATCTTCAAAACACTTGAATAGAAATGGGTTTATGATACCAAATGAAAGAAAACACAGGAAACAAGGTGAAGTGAGAAAGGGTTAATATCCTGAAAATATTACTTAAGCTCCATCAATTCAGTAAGATATCATCAAGCAATCTGAAACAAAACTAGGTACATGATATAAAGAGGCAATTCAACAAAGAAGAAACCTAAATAGCCACTAAACATGCATCAACTTTATTCAAGAGTAATTCAAGATAAATCAAGACACCATTTCACACCCAATGTACTGGCAATGATGAAAAATCTGACAGTCCCAAATGTAATGAAAGATCTGAAGAAATGGGAATTCTCCTATACTCTGTAAAAAATTATTATAGTTAATATTTTATAGTTAATATAACCAATATTTGGAGGCTTTTGCAATATCCCATAAAATATTCATTCTCTACTTTCTCAGAAGTTCCAGTGGGAAACTCCTGGACATGTACAAAGGACCTGAACAAAGATATTCATTAAATACATATTTTTATTGTTTGCAATAGCGAAATAGAAACTATCTTTCTGAAGGAGATGAATAAACTTCTTTACCTCTTTAAACAGAGGATACTAGACATAATTTAAATGTTTCCTAGATATCTGAACATCTATATAATAAACTAATTTCTTCATAAATACCATAATTAATTTTATTTATACCAATATAAATGAAAGAGAACATTAAATGAAAAAGAAACTGTAAAAGGACCCTTAATGGTAGTGTATTTTTTATGTAAAGATTTTAAACACAAATACATAATATATATACATATAATTTATTTATATCTGTAATATAAAGCTTATAAGTTTTTTAATACAATGAAAGTATAAAATGTTCAAGAGAATAGGAGAAACCTAAATAATATAAGGATAGTGGTAAAAGAGAGGAAGGGAGAAGAAATAGTTATAGGCTTTAGAAGAAAAGGTCTGAAACCAAAACATGTGTTTAATTTCAGTTTCAGAGGTGTTTGTTATATTATTTGCTATACTTTTTTTAATGTTTATAACTTCTTGTAACTTAAATTGCCATGGTATTTTCAAGAGTAAAAAGGAGATGGATGTAATACAACAACAATAAAATTAAATTTAAAAAATGAGGTTAAATACATAGTTAACTTATTCAAACTTCAGAAGATTCTATTTTTAATCCATTAAAAGTTTTTAATTTTTGTTTTTAAAATGTTATTTATTGGCCCTGGCTGGTGGCACAGTGGATAAGGTGCCAGCCTGCAAATCCAACAGTCGCTGGTTCAATTCCCAGCCAGGGCAACATAACCAGGTTGCAAGACAGGTCTCCAGCCAGCTCTGCAGCTGGAGGCAGGTGAAATGCAGCCATAGGTGGATGTTCCCCACCCACTCTCTCTCCTTTCCCCTCTCTCTAAAAATAATATAAATCTTTAAAATAAAATAAAATGTTATTTATTTACTTATTTTAGAGAGAGAGAGAGAAAGAGAGAGATACATCAATGTGTGAGAGATAAACCAGTTTCTCTCCCACACTCCCAAGTGGGGACCTGGCCCCAAACCCAAGCCCCTGACTGGGAATTGAACCAGCAACCTTTTGGTTTGCAGGCCAGCACTCAATCCACTGAGCCACACCAGCCAGGGAAAAAGCTTTTAATTTTAAACATGGTTTATGGAACTTTTTCCTAATCTTATTGCAAACTTCTTCACCTCCTTAATTAGGGGATACTAGACATAATTTAAACTTTTTTAAATAGCTGCAAGTCTGTACAATTTGAATAACTGAATTTAAAAATGGAAATCAACCTTGAAATTAACTATAAATTTTAAATGAAACAACCCTTTTGATGTTTAATTCCTGTTACATTTTTCATAGATGGTAATCCAGCATCAAATTGAATACTTCCGAGGATTCAGCCCATTCCATTTCCAACTCCCTCCTTATAAGTAAGACTCTCTCTGGTCTTATTTCTTCCTTCTAGGACCATTAGTACAAGTGTAATTTCACATTAAAGCCCATCGAATAGTTGAAAATACCATGTCACTCCTAAAGCCCCTTTTTTCCCAGGTCAAATATCTCCATGTACTTTCCTTAAATGACATTGTTCATATCCTTGGCTTATTCTTCTCTGAATTGTTCTTTTTTTAAAAGATTTATTATTTTTAGAGAGAGGGGGAGGGAGAGAGGCAGAGAGGGAGACAGACATCAATGTATGGTTGCCTTTCACCTACCTCCAGCTACAGAGCTGGCTGGAGACCTGACTTACAATCTGGTTATGTATGCCTTGGCTGGGAATTGAACCAGCGACCTTTGGGTTTGCAGGCTGGCACCTTACCCACTGTGCCACCACAGTCAGGTCTGAATTGTTCATTTTTTAATGACTTACAGAAGTTCTTTACATACTATGGATGCTAACTTTTGTTATACATGCTGATAATATGTGCTCCCAGGTCATTTATCTTTTAACTTTGTTTACAATGGTTTTTGCCAAAGAGAAAGTTACTAATTTTTCTTTATGTAGCAAAATCTATCATTTTTTCTTTCATGCATTCTGGGTTATGTATCTTGCTAAGAAGATAGTACTGTAGTTTTATATTATGTTCTACTTCCTTCACAGTTTTTGTTTTGTTTTTCACATTACTTAATTTTTTTTTAATTCTCACTCAGAATTTTTAAGTTTGATTTTAGAAAGAGAAGAACAAGAAATTAATGTCAATGTGTGAGAAACATCAATTGGTTGCCTCCTGTACACACCCCAACCAGGAATCGAACTCTCAACTTTTTGGTGTACATGACAATGCTCCAAGCGAGTAACCTGGACAGGGCTTTCATATTCTTTTCTTCCTTTCTTTTTTTTTTTTTAGGATTGGCTTTTCTTACACAACATGTTTTTGAGATTCATGTTTTATGTCCTATGTTTTTTAGTTTTAGCTTTCAGAGTTATGTCTATGATCCATCTTAAATTAATTTTTGTGTATGACAAGATGTCAAGGTTTATTTTTGGTGTAATATTTTTAAAAGATCTCTCCCATTTTCTGCTTTGGTTCTGCTTAATTGTATGCCATTTGCTGCAATTTCCAAAGTTGATTTCCTTGATTTCCTTGGTTCAAGTTGTTAAATCTCCAATGTCAAACATTTCCTTTTCCTTACTCACTTTTGTGAAAGAAAATCTATATTGATTGAGCATAATAAATGGAAAGGCCCTTCTTGGCCATTGTGTAGGACAGGGCTGGATTTCCACAATGGGTTACAACTCCCCTTCCTTCAGTGGCAGAGTAGGTGGCTGCCGGAGTTCTCTGGTATGCAGTTGTGCACATCAATTAGCTAGTGACACCTGGAAGCAAATTCTGTGGCCAGCACTCCAGGCCTTTGTAGAGTTTCCAAAGTGCTTCAATTTTTCTACTCCAACTGCACCTTCCTCCTTCCAACATAGTTTTGTGAGAAGTAATACTGGAAATGCTTTTCTCTAACTATTGATTGGTCAAGATTTTTCTCCCCCAGTCATCACTCAACTGAAGACTTTCTTTTCTCGGTCCACTATCCTGTGCTCCTGATCCCGATATCTGTTAGCTAGCTGCTAGAGTCCTCTTTCAGGGCAAATATAAGATTTTTAGTAGTGTTTATAATATTGATATAAGTTGGTACCTCTCAGAATGTTGACACATACCCTCCTCATAACATTGCTTTTGTTACTGCCAGAGGAAATTTATTTGGCCAGAGTAGTACTGTTTGGACTTCTTTGTCAACACAGATAATTCCATGGATCAAATGAGAGGCATTTAGTGCCCAGCACTGGCAACTAGAGTCTCTTCATTGTGTTCTCTTCCTCTCTCCCTTCTGAAGAGTATAAACAATATAATTCCTCAGCCTATGTTGATGTAATTTTAGGACTGTATAAAATTATACAGTATACATTTATACAGTATTACCATTACAATCAGCCCTTTGAGGGCAACCAGGCTGAACATATTGTTAAATAACCTGAGACACCAGCATGTCACATACCATCCTCATCCATTGAGGCAGAAGGCCAGATTCGGCCCACGAGGCTTTGGGTTTGCCACCCGTGCTTTAGGGGACTAGACCATGGATGTGACTACAACTCACATCTGATTAAATTATTTTAGTTAGCTCACCTGTTCAATCTGTTTATACCATATCATCAGCACGTCCTCTAGCTGACGAACAGTTTCTGAATTGCTAGCTGCAACTGTCACGTCTTCAAAGGCATGAAGTTTGGAAAAATCAATGTTGTCTATCTTCTTTAACTTAACGGTTCCCTCAATACTTATTCTGGCACCTGAAAGGTTAAAAACATTGAGAAGAGGTATTTAATGTCAACGTAGTAAATGTTACTTTGTGATTTCAAGCTGTAATGACAAAAATTTAGAAATATTATGTAATTTTACTAGATTGTGACATGATGGTTTAATAAAATTATGCTTTAACAATATGAAATAATAGTTACATTTAAAAGAGAGTTTATAGTAAGATATACATTTTAAATATAGTAAAATTTTTCACAAATATAGGAAGAGAATCCTCCTGCTACAATGAAAAACAAAAATGAAAATTTATCTCACTCCTGCCAAGATCCATAGAAAGAGGTGCTAATGATTTGGTACCTTATCTCTAGGTCTGTAATTGCTTTAATATCTTCTTTTAAAGTGTAAATATCACCCTGGCTGGTGGCACAGTAGATAAGGCACCAGCCTGCAAACCCAAAGGTTGCGGGTTCAATTCCTAGCCAGGGCATATAATCAGGTTACAAGCTAGGTCTCAAGCCAGCTATGTAACTGGAGGCAGGTGAAAGCCACTGTACATTGATGTCTCCCTTCCCTGCTCCATAAAAGTAATAAATAAAATATTTACAAATAAATAAATAAAATGTAAATATCTAATGCTTACTTGTAATAAGTCATTTTTCTCATTTTTAGTAAAAATGAAATTTTATACTTACCATCTAAAAATGAAAGGTATCTGTTGATGGTTTCAGTGAAAATGTGTTTTTCAGATTCTCCTTGCTTGGACTGGTTTAAAGAACCCCAATTATTTGTTGCCAGAATAGCTGGTAAAAATATCTTTGCCAGCATACTCCTAATCCCAATTAGGAGGCCTTTGGAGGCATCCAGAACAGTAAACAGCACTTCCTGAAAGGACAGTGTGCAAATGTTATTTTACATGATGACCACATTAAAGAACTGAGAATCAAACCTATGTTATATTATAATAACCATAGATAATACATTTTATAAACTATTAAGAAGACTTACATGGTTGTAAATATTAGAGTTATAAAATCAACAAACATATTCTGCCCCCATTTTAACCATTTACATGCTTGGTGCTTTAATTTCTGTAGAGGGAAGGAGATTTATAGCATGTGAGTCAAATGAAACTGAGCCTTCTGCATAAAGAAAGTTTTCAATTGAAAGTTGCCCACTCTCCAAAAAGGAAATTGGAGTAGCTGTGTCAGCCCAGGAAAAGAGCAATGAAACTAGCCCTCTGTCCATGATTTTGCATGGAAAAAATAATGGCCAAAGGATATAAATTTTGTTATAAGATGAGTAAGTTTTGGGGATCTACTGCATAGCATGAGGATTATAGTTAACAAGTCTATATTATATACTTGAAAGCTACTAAAAGAATAAATCATCACCCAAAAAAAGGAAAGAAATGTTAAATAAGTGTTAGTAATGCTACAGTGGTAATCATTCTCAATATGTTAGTGCATTACTTGCAGTCAAGATGGAGGCACACAAAGACATGCCTCACCTCCTCGCACAACCATAGAAAGTATTACAACCACATCTCAAAAACAAATAAAAACCAAATCATCAGAAAGTGGAGCTATATGGAAGTCTGTCAACCAAGGATTTAAAGAAGCCACATTCATCAAGATGGGTAGGAGGGGCAGAGTAACAAAGATGGGTGCAAGATGGATGCACAGGTGGTGTGGCTCAGATAAGCATTAGTGGCAGCAGAACTAATTGTCCTATATTCACATGTGGTGGACAAAAATCAGGAGGGATACCCTGGGAGCAAGGTAGCCCCAGGTCAAAAACCACACAGCCTAGGGTTCAAGAACTAGGAGGATAAATTCCCATTACCTGTGGCTGTAAAAACCAGTAGGGGTTGGGGTAGAGGAAGAAACTGCTGCATTTTCGTAACTTAAAGGGCCCACATAGTCTTAGAATGTACGCAAATTCCAGGGCAGCATCTGGAGGGGCACCCAATCACATAAGAGAAGTGGGTGAAATGACTGGAAATGGAGCAAGTGCCTGGCAAATTGTGAAAAGCCAGGCAGTGGCATTGTCACCTCTCTGAGCCACCTACCACAAAGCCACAAAGTGGTGAAGCAGGTGGCCCCATCCTGGCAATTACCTAAGGCTCCACCCCACACAATTTATAGGTGCTTTTGCTACAAGGCTGTGCTACTAAAACAGGGAGAACTAAATGAAACAAAGATAGCCAACTTATTAGATGCAGAGTTCAAAACACTGGTAATAAGGAAGCTCAGAGAACTCACAGAGTATGGCAAAAAAAGTAAAGGAAGAAATTAAGATTACACAAAGTGAAATTAAAAAAAAAAATATATATATATATATATATATATATATATATATATATATATAAAAGGGAAACAACAATAAAGGGAAGGAAGCTGGGTTCAAATCAACAATTTGGAAAAAAGGAAGAAATAAACATTCAACCAGAATAGAAAGAAGAAACAAGAATGGAAAAAAAAAAAAAAAATGAGGAGAAGCTTAGGAACCTCTGGGACAACATTAAACACACCAAGATTTGAATTGCAGGGATGCCAGAAGGAAAAGAGGAAGAAAGAAAAATTGAAAACTTAGCTGGAAAAAAACAATGAAAGAAAACTTCCTCAATTTGGCAAAGGAAATAGACTACAAATCTAGGAAGCACAGAGAGTCCCAAACAAATTGTACCCAAACAGGACCACACTAAGACACCTCATAATTAAAATGCCAAAAGTTCAAGATAAAGAGAGAATATTAAAAGCAGCAAGGGAAAAGAAGAAGGTTTCCTACAAAGGACTATCAGCCAGGCAAGAAGAGACTGGCGAGAAGTATTCAAAGTAATGAAAAGCAAGGACCTACAACCAAAATTACTCCATCTAACAAGGTTATCATTTATAACGAAAAAGCAGAAAAAGTGCTTCCCAGACAAGGTAAAGCTAAAGAAATTCATCATCACCAAGCTCTTATTACAGGAAATGTTAAAGGAACTTAAGAAAAAGAAAATTAAAACTATGAACATTAAAATGACAACAGATTCAACAGATTCAACTATCAACAACTGAATCTAAAAAATAAAAACAGCCCTGGCTGGTGTGGCTCAATGGAAAGGTGGCAGCCTGAAAACCCAAAGGTTGTTGGTTTGATTTCCAGCCAAGGCACATAACCAGGTTTCAAGCCAGGTTTGTAGCTGGAAGCAAGTGAAAGGCAACCATACACTGATGTTTCTCTCCCTCCCTGGCTCTCTCCCTTCCCTTATCTCTAAAAATAATAAATAAAATCTTAAAAAACAACTAAACAAGCAACCAGAACAGGAACAGAATCACAAGTATGGAGATCATTTGGAGGGTTAGCAGCTGGGAGGGGAAATGGGGAGAATGGTGCAGGAATCAAGCATAACTGGTAGGAACGAAATAGGCAGGGGGTGTTAAGAATAATACAGGATGGCCCTGGCTGGTCACACAGTGGATAAGGCGCCGGCCTGCAAACCCAAAGGTCACAGGTTCGATTCCCCAGCCAGGGCCATAACAAGGTTGCAAACCAGGTCTCCAGTCAGGTCTGTGGCTGGAGGCAGGTGAAAAGCAACCATACATCAATGTCTCTCTCCCTCTCTGCCTCTTTCTCTTCCCCTCTTTTTAAAATAATGAAATAAAATCTTAAAAAAAAAAAAAAAAAGAAGTATACAGGAGAAGCCAAAGCAGTTACACACGCAATTCATGGACATGAACCAAAGGAGGGTTGCTGAAGGGAAGGGAAATACTGGTCAGAGTGGGGCAAAGGGGGTGAAATTGGTACAATTGCAACAACATAATCAATAAAATATACTTAATGTATATGTATATACATCAACTCATACACCTTAAACTTATACAATCATATATGTCTATTATATCTCAATAAAGCTGGGAAAGTGTTTAACTATCTCTTTGAAAAAGTGTAAACATACCTCATGAATATTTTTAATGTTTATAGCAATATCATTGTGACAGCGAACAAAAAATATACATAGTCCTTTTAGTTTCTCCGGGGCTGCATTGTCTATATATAATCTCATCATTTTTGCCCCTTTGGTTACTCCAGGAATAGTTCGACCACATTCTGAAAACAAAAGTCAGAATTTAGCATATGATCACATAACTAATCAATGGGATAAGTTACTCTGTGTCTTACACTGTCACCTCTTGTTTCACTTTATTGTAGTAAGTTTTCATATGACTCTAGAATAAGTTGGTTTTTGTCTACAAAAAGATTCAATATTAAAATTCTTTTGTTGTGGCCTCATCTGGTTCCTTTCCCTGAGCTCTGAACATCTGCTCCTTTTAGCCAGGCCTCAGACAGGACCTTCCCACAAACTGTTCATTTATCCCGCCCTTGATATTTTGCATACCAATTCCAACTAATCTTTCAGGTCTTGGCTGAAACACCATGTCTCTGGGAAGACTCACTGACTCTCCTGAGGCAATTCCATCACTTATTAAACATATTCATTTTACCCAATTTATATTAAATTCTTCCTTGAACTAATTTCAATGAAAATGAATAATTTAATTATAAATCTTTCATTAACTTAGAAAACTATTAATAATACAATTCTGTCAGATGGCTGGTTGTAATATTAATATGCAAAACCAAAGCTTTTCTATTTATAATAGCCAGTTTAAAATATGACAAATTAAAATTTTAATTTCCTGTACAAAACCACAAAAATGTTTTGTGCTCTCCCTTCTTTCCTTTGGGTTTGGGGGATTCCTCCCATAATAGGTTTCTAGAGGACCATAGTCTCAGAGCTCTGCAGTAGTGGCCTCCTGGAAACTAGACTAGACTCTCTGCAAGAATGTAAATCTTGAAGCTTGGTCAGGTAGTTCAGTTGGTTAAAGTGTCATCCCAATGTGCCATCCCCAGTTAGGGTACATAGAAGAAACAACCAATGAACACATAAAAAAGTAGAACAACAAATCAATGTCTCTGTCTCTGTCTCTGTCTCTCTTATCAATTAAATAAATAAGATTGTAAGTCTTGAATAGAGACACATAGAGATGAAAGAGGGTTCAAGAGGTGTCAATCTGGTGATGAATCAAAAATAAATAAATAAATAAATAAATAAATAAATAAAAACATGTGCCCTGAAATTCATGGAAATGCTCTATTTCTGCCCTTTCCAATGCCTGATGGTTCAACCAATTCTAAAATTTGTGAACTACCCAAACATTTTTTCCTTACATAATCCAGAGTCTTTTTTTATTTTATTGTTGTTGTATTACATCCATCCCCTTTTTGCTCCCCTCTGTCCCCCTCCCCACCCAACCATTTCCCCCAAAGTCAATCCTACCTGTTGTCCATGTCCATGGTTCCTTTATACTAGGTTCTTGTCTAAGCTGCTCCCCTTCCTTGCCTCTGCCTCCCCCCTCCCCCGAACCCCTTTCCCCCTGACCTATTGCTTACAGCCAAAG
Source organism: Noctilio leporinus (assembly GCA_004026585.1). NCBI lineage: Eukaryota > Metazoa > Chordata > Mammalia > Chiroptera > Noctilionidae > Noctilio > Noctilio leporinus. The sequence goes on along the minus strand of PVIW01008076.1, from coordinate 10,654 downwards.
AACACTGATAACAATGAACAATGCTCATTCATAGAGGTTGGTATAAGAGCTACCTCTAACCTGAATATTCTCCCTTCCTCTTTCCCTTGATAGAAGAACCTGACTTTGTCCCATTAAGCAATGTGTACATTCCCTGGAAAACAATGCTTTCTCAGCCTCCCTAACCCCTAGGGTAGACATGTGTCACAGTTCTGATCAATAAGACACAGACTACTTGGGCTTTCCTGATGAAAGGGAAGAGGCATAACTAATGAAGCCCTTTCCCGCAAGTGCCTTGAACCTATGGGATGCCTAGAGCTTCTTGGGGGAAAACAGGAACACATATTCAACATATCAAGAATGGCAGAATAAAAAGAACCTGTTTTCTGATGGCATTGCTGAGCACCTGAACCACTGCTAGGCACTGCCTATCTTGTTATGAGAGAAAAACAGACCCCCCTATGTGTTTAAGACCCTATTAGGGTTTCTCTGGCTTATTGCTGAACATGTTCCTGCCTGACAGATCCATCAGTAGGGAAATGGTTTCTGAAAATCACAATGCACTGTACAATGAAATACTGGACAATGTTTTTTTAGGCATAGAAAATGTCAAGTGAAAAAGCAAGTCAAGAATAAGATATATGACCACTTTTCTTTTAAAGGTTTTATTTATTATTTTTAGAGAGAGGAAGGGAGAGAAGCAGAGAGGTAGACAAGCATCCATGCGTGGTTGCCTTTCACGTGCCTCCAGCTATGGACCTGGCTGGAGGCCTGGCTTGCAACCTGGTTATGTCCCCTGGCTGGGAATCAAACCAGTGACCTTTGGGTTTGCAGGCCAGCACCCTATTCACTGTGGCACCAGCCAGGGCTTGATCACATTTTTAAAATAATAAGTATTCACATGTTAGCACATGTATATAAAAAAGACATGTAAAGAAATATTTACCAAGCGGATAAATGTATTACTTTGCAGATAGCAAAAATGATTATTAAAAATAGATCTATCCTTTCTTCTCACAATTCTCCTCCTAAGAATTCTTTCTAAAAAGTCTTCTTCATCCACAAAGAATTCATTCAATGATTTTCACTGAGGCATTGTTTAAAGAAGCAAAAAGTTATAAACAACCTAAATTTGAGTAATAGGAAATAAGTTTCAAAAATAAGAGTTACATTAGCCTATTGAAATACAGTGCAACTGTTTAAAATTTAACTGTAAAAACATATTTAGTGGCATGGAGAAGAGAATGTTATCAAATGTTAAAAGCCACCAATGAGTAATAGGTTATAGAGTTGGATTCCATTTTGTAATATGTAGGTACTATAAATACATATAAAACAAAATGCAATCCAACTATATATGTCATATATTCCAGTTTACATATCTATATCCATATATATATATATGTATTACATATGCACATATACACACTCTCTCTGCAAATACCTCTCCCTGTTCCTCCTATCTTTATTTATTTATTTTATTTATACAGGGTACACTCAATAAAGTAGCAAAATTTTAGTAAAAAAAAAAAAAAAACATACCACAAAAGTGCTCTATTTTGAAATAAATTTATTCTTATATGTAAATACATAAATATAGTCATTATTTTTTTAATTGTTCAAAAAAGTCTCCATTTGCTGCAGTAATAGACTCCATTCAACCTTGGAATCTTGAGCATGCTTTCATTAACTTTTCTTTATCCATGGACATCATCATGTTTTCTTTCTTTTTTTTTTTTGCTTGTTGAATTTATTTAAGATTTTATTTTATTTTTAGAAATGGAGGAAGGGAGAGAGGCAGAGAGAAAGAGAGAGACATCAATGTATGGTTGTTTTTCATCTGCCTCCAGCTACAGAGCTGGCTTGAGACCTGGCTTGCAACCTGATTATGTACCCTGGCCGGGAATTGAACCCGTGACCATTGGATTTGCAGGCTAGCACCTTATCCATTGTGCCACCAGCCAGGGGAGTATGTTTTCAATCTTAGCTTTAACAGCCTCTTTATTGGAGTGAGGTTGTTGATTAACTTCTCTCTCACAAATGCTACATACATAATAGTCTAAAGGATTTGTATCTGGTAAACTAGGCAGCCAGATTTCCTTTGACTAGAATACAGGAACAATAACACTCAGAAATTCCTGCACCTTTTTGGTGTTATGTGTTGGTGCACCATCTTGTTGGAAGACAAAATAACATCCATTTGTGACTTGCTTCATCCACGGTACAACTACTCTCAAAAACGTCAAGATAAACATCAGCAGTCACCTTCAAGCCTTGTGGGGAAAAAATGCTGGGTCATGATATCTCTGTCATTGCTGACAACACCTAACACCATTACTATGGCAGGAAATTTCATTTTCATGACAATTGGGACTTCATTAAGATTCTCACAGACCCACCTATTGTGTTTTCTGTTGACTATTTGGTCCTGCTAAAAATTCTTTGCATTGGAGAAAATCAGAGGGTTTTTTTCTTTGGGATTTTTCCATTTTGGTAGCAGTGTCCTTGCTTTTTCAAAGCTCCTTTCTTTTGTCTGCTGTGTCATAAACTGGCCTCTTCTAAGAACATACGATCTGTACCTGGTATCTTCAGTAATAATCTTGCAAACCATTGCATCCAACATCTGCAGTTCTCTTGCTATGGAACAAATTGACTTTCTTGGACCTTTACTGATGATCTCCTGAATTCTGTGTACAATACCTGGACTTGTATGATCCTTGCATATCTTATGCATTTTCCTTGTTGGTGTGGCAACATGAGGATCAGCATCATACACCTTCTTCATGTTGTAAACTGTAGGTAGTTTACCTACAGTTAATTGCGTACTGAAGTCCACAATTTCCTTAGTAGTGCACCCTGCACACAGTCCAGAAATTATGGTTGCTCTAACATCATATTCCTTTGACATGATGGTTGCTCTCACAATTTAATACTTTATACCTGAAACAATATTAACTCATAACCTTAGAAACATAGTTTTTCAAAATTAAGAAGCACATGAAATAAGGAAATGCAAAGTTGTTGCCAATGTATCGCATGCACACTGTAGATGGTATCCACCATGGAGTTTCAAGTGAGTGGAAGTGTGGGTGATTTTTCTTCTAATGGTAGATATTTTTTCTATAATTTTCAGCTAGTTTTCATTTTTAATAAGTTGTGAAAATATGGACCATATAATAATGCCCCAGTATATGAACTGGGAGAGACAAAAAATGGACAGAGCAGACCTAGTTACTATATACGAGTTAACATATTTTGTTGGGGAAGAAAGACATATTTAACAATTAAATGAAAATAGAGGAATATAACTAGATGCTATATTTTACAAGGCAGACTTTAAATGACACAGGAGTCTGGGGAATAGGGATGGGTGTGGTTTGGAACATTGTGGGAAGGCTCTGGAGGAAGGGAGGGCTTAGGTGGGTGGAGGGAAGGACAGCATTCTAAGAGTCAAGAGGGCAGAGAAAAGTGCACAGGAATGACTTTTGTATGAAAGGAAAGCACTGAAGGAACTGGCTTACAAGGGGCATAAGACTAATGTCTGAAAGAATAAGAAATCAGCCCTGGCTGGTAGCACAGTGGTTAAGGCACTGGCCTGCGAACCCAAAGGCCCAAAGGCTGCGATTCCCCAGCCAGGGCACATATCAAGGTTGCAAACCAGGTCTCCAGTCAGGTCTGTGGCTGGAGGCAGGTGAAACGCAACCATACATTGATGTCTCTTTCCCTCTCTGCCTCTCCCCCTTCCTCTCTCTCTGGAAATAATAATATCTTAAAAAAAAAAAAAGGATAAGAAATCACGTTCTGGCAAAATGGAGGAGGAGTAAGTGGAGCTACACCAATCTCCTCCCAGGTCGAATTTGGAATTACTTTTTTGGAGAAAAAGTCAGCTGGAATTACCAACAGAACACCAGCTAGAAAGAAGTCCTATAACCACAGACAGAACAGAAGAGGCCGCTGCATCACAACATGAGTAGTAGGAATCATGGAAACACGAGAGGGCTGGCTGGGCCCCAACCAGAGGCAGCAGCCGAAGGGACAGAACCGGGGGCTCCACCTGAGAACAGGGGGTTCTGGTCCCCTGGCTGGGTGTCTCAGCTACAGCAACACGGTGGGGAGGAGCGCAGCATCCAGCTAAGGAGGGCAGAAAGCCATGGAGTTTGCTGGCCTGAGAGAGCGCTGGACACAGAATTACAGCAAAAATACATTGGCACCCACCTACCCTGGGCTCCCGCAGAGGGAAGGCAGAGAGGACTGGAGACATGTGGGGGAGAGTTTGTGGGGGTGGCTTGGAGAAGAGAAGTGGGGAGGCGGCTGTGGGGGTCCCAGTGCTGACTCATCGCCCACACCTTGGGTGGACGGCACTCTGCCAAGCAGCTTCTGTAGGAGGGTCCTCATAGCCCCACCTAGCGGTGCCTGAGCCTGGTGCCTGATCACAATTCTTCGATTTACATCTAAATAGACCTCTCCTGCCCTGCCGGGTCTAAGCATAGATACTATAGCTGGGACCTTAAGAGATCTCTCTTGCCCAGCAGCGCCTGGGCCTGGTGGTTAATTGCAGTCTCTCTGGCTTGTAGCTGGGTCAGTCAGTCAGCCCCTCACAGTGGCAAGTGAGCCTGGTGGCTGATCGTAGATTTATTGCTTTGCAACTGAGTCAGTCCTTCTTGCTCAACAGAGCCAGCACCTGGCCACTGATTGCAGACTGACTTACAGCTGGGTCTGTCAGCCCCGCACAGTGGTGTGCAAGCCTGGTGGCTGATCCTAGATTCATTACTTTGTAACTGAGTCAGTCCTTCTTGCTCAGCAGAGCCTGGGCCTGGCAGCTGATTACAAACTCTCTGACTTACAGCTGGGTCAGACAGTCAGCTCCACACAGGGGTAACTGAGCCTGGTGGCTGTTCATGGATTGATTGGTGCACAACTGAGTTGGTTTGTCCTGCCCACTGGCCTATGGGCCTGGTGGCTCATCACAGATACAGTGGATTACAATGGTACCTTGCTGTCTAGCCTGTTAGCTCCTAAGCCTGGTGGCTGAACACACATTCATTGAATTACAATGGGATCTTGCTGCCTAGCCCAGTGGCTCCTGAGCCTGGCAGCTGGTCATAGATTCATTGTTTTACATCTGAATCTGTCCCACCAGACTGCACCTGAGCTGGTGGCTGATCCATTGGATTACAATTGAACCTCTCTGTTAAGGCCAGTAGAATCTTGGTAGCAGATTGATTGATTTACAACTGAATTAGTCTGTCACCCCAAACTGCATCTGAGCCTGGTGGTGGATCACAGACCAATAGGATTACAATGAAATCAATCCTTCCAGCCTAGCAGTTCCTTAGCCTGGCAGCTGATCACAGTCTGACTAGATTACAACAAAACCTAAAAATGGGGAGAAAAAGAAACAGTCCATCACCAAAAGGAAAGGAGGAATCCCCAGAAAGATCACTAAATGAAACAGAGACAAGTAAACGATCAAATATGGAATTCAAAATAATGATGATAAGAGAAGCTCAATGAGCTCAGCCAGCTCAAAGAAAACTACAAACAACTCCAGAGGAACTACAAAGAACTTACTGAGAACTACACCAGCATTAAAATGGATGTAGAAACTATCAGTAAGAGCCAGGAGGAAATGAAGAATATAGTTGCTGAATTGAAGAATACAGTAGAAGGAACCAACAGCAGGCTAGAGGAAGCAGAGGATTGGATCAGCAAGCTGGAGGACAACTCAGAAAAATATTCCAAGACAGTGCAACAGATTGAAAAAAGGCTGAACAAGAATAAAGAAGTTTTAAGAGAGCTGCAAGACAATATGAAATGCAACAATATCCATATCATAGGGATACAAGGAGGAGAAAAGAAATAAGGAATGGAAAACCTGTTCTAAAAACTAATGAGAGAAAACTTCCCTAACATGATGAATGAAAATGTTACTCAACTTCAGGAAGCATGGAGGGTCCCAATCAGAATGAATCCAAACATACCCACTCTGAGACACATTATAATTAAAATGGTAAATTTCAAAGATAAAGAGAGAAACAGCAAATAACATATAAGAGGGCTCTAATAAGGTTATCAAATGATATTTCAACAGAAACAATACAGGCCAGAAGGGAATGGAAAAAAATATTCCAAGTAATGGGAAACAAAGGTCTGCAACCAAGAATACTCTACCCAGCAAGACTCTCATTCAAAATGGAAGGAGAAATAAGGAGTTTCCCAGACAAAAGAAGAATAAAAGAATACATATCTACCAAAACAGCATTGCAAGAAATGCTAGAGTCTGCTTTAAAAAAATGAACAGAGTGAGACAGAGAGGAACACAGGTACAAAGGGGGAAAATGGCAATAAATAAGTATCAATCAATAATAACCTTAGGAGCCCTGGCTGGTGGCACAGTGGATAAGGCACCAGCCTGAGAACCCAAAGGTTGCTGGTTCAATTCCTAGTCAGGGCACATAACTAGGTTGCAAGCCAGGTCTCCAGCCAGGTCCGTAGCTGGAAGCAGGTGAAAGGCAACCACACATTGATGTTTCGCTCCCTCTCTGCCCCTCTCTCTGGAAATAATAAGTAATTAAATAATAATTTTAAATGTAAATGAATTAAATGCGCCAATCAAAAGACATAGTTAGTGAAATAAGCCAGTCAGTGAAGGACAAATATCATATGATCTCACCCATTACGGGACAATAATGAGCAAAACTAACAACAAGCAAAACAGAACCAAGTATATGAATACAAGAAATAGGACTTCAGTGGTCAGGGGGAACGGGGTTGCGGGGAGGGGGCTGGCAGAGGCAAAGAAGGGGAGCAGCTTAGACAAGAACCTAGTATAAAGGAACCATGGACATGGACAACAGGGGGGATTGACTTTGGGGGGAATGGGTGGGTGGGGAGGGGGACAGAGGGGAGCAAAAAGGGGATGGATTTAATACAACAACAATAAAATTAAACAAACAAACATTTGATTGCCTTTAATGCAAAAAAAAAAAAAAAAGACATAGGGTAGCCGAATGGATAAGACAATATGACCCACGTATATGCTGTCTTCAAGAGACCCACCATAGAACAAAAGATTGACACAGATTGAAAGTGAAAGGATGGAAAAATAAGTATCAAACAAATGGACATGAAAAAAAGGCTGGGGTAGCAATACTTATTTCAGATAAAATAGATTTCATGATGAAGGCCATAAAAAGAGACAAAGAAGGACATTTCATAATACTTAAGGGAATAATCCATCAAGAACAAATAACTCTGATAAACATATATGCACCCAACACAGGAGCTCTCAAATATATAAGAAAAATCTCAGAGGACTTCAAGAAGGGTATAGGCAGCAACACACTAATAGAAGGGGATTTTATTACCCCATTATCAATAATGGACAGACCTTCCAAACAAAAAACACCAAAGATATTGTGGCATTGAACAACACTCTAGGGGAAATGGACCTAACTGATATATACAAAACCCTTCACCCAAAAAAGCAAAATACACATTCTTTTCAAATGCACATGGGACATTCTCTAAGATAGACCACATGATAGGTGACAAGACAAGCCTCCACAGGTACAGGAAAATTGAAATCATACCAAGCATCTTGTCAGATCACAATGGCTTGAAACTAGAAACCAATCTCAAGAGAAAAAACCAAAAACATTCTAACTCATGGAGACTGAATAACATGCTTTCAAGTAATGAATGGGTTAACAATGAGATCAAAGATGAAATCAGAAAGTTTCTGGAAACAAATGACAATGAATACACAACAGTCCAAAACCTATGGGACACAGCAAAAGCAGTCCTCAGAGGGAAATTCATAGCAATACAGGCCTACCTAAAAAGGTCAGAAGAAGCTTATACAAACAACCTAAGCATAAAGCTGCAAGATCTGGAGGAGCAACAACAAACAAAGCCCTGAGCAAGTAGAAGGAAGGAAATCATCAAGATCAGAACAGAATTAAATAACTTAGAGACTCAAACTACAACTCAGGAATCAATAAGTCCAAGAGCTGGTTTACTGAAAAAAAAAAAAAAAAAAAAATTGACAAGCCTTTAACCAGACTCATCAAGAAAAAGAGAGGACCCAAATAAACAGAATCAGAAATGACAGAGGAGAAATCACAATACTTCAGAAATACAAAGGATTGTAAGAAATTACTACAAACAACTATATGAAAAAAAATATGACAACTAGGTGAAATGGACACATTTCTGGAAATGTATAACCTACCAAAACTGAATCCAAAAGAAGCAGAAGGCCTGAAAAGACCAATAACAACTAGTAAAGTTGAAGAAGTAATCAAAAATCTCCCAAAGCACAAGAGCCCTGGACCAGATGGATACACAGATGAAGTCTACCAAACATTTAAACAAGAACTAACTCCTATCCTCCTCAACCTATTCCAAAAAATCCAACAAGAGGGAAGACTCCCAAACTCTTCCTATGAGGCCAATATTATTCTAATACCAAAACCGGGTCAAGACACAACTAAGAAAGAAAACTATAGGCCAATATCTCTGATGAACATAGATGCTAAAATTCTCAACAACATATTGGCCAACAGGATCCAGCAATACATTAAAAAGATCATACACCATGATCAAGTTGGTTTCATCTCAGGGATGCAAGGATGGTACAACATTCACAAATCGATAAATGTAATACATCACATAAACAAAATGAAAGACAAAAACCATACGATCATTTCAATAGATGCTGAAAAAGCATTTGATAAAGTACAGCAACCATTTATGATAAAAACACTCAGCAAAATGGGAATAGAGGGAGCATACCTCAATATCATAAAGACCATATATGAGAAACCTAAAGCCAACATCATACTCAATGGGCAAAAACTAAAAGCTTTCCCCCTAAGGTCAGGAATGAGACAAGGCTGTCCACTTTCTCCATCCTGTTCAACATCATCTTGGGAGTTCTAGCCATAGCCATCAGAGATGAAAGAGGAATCAAACGTATCCAAATTGGAAAGGAGGAAGTCAAACTGTCATTATTTGCAGATGATAGGATAGTGTACATACAAAACCCGATAGACTCCACCAAAAACTTACTCAACCTAATAAGCAAATTTAGCAAAATAGCTGGATATAAAGTCAATATCTAGAAGTCAAGAGCATTTTTGTATACCAATAATGAATACCAATAATACCAATAATGAAGCTAGAAAACAAATCCCATTTACCACAGCAACAAGAAAAATAAAATACTTAGGAATAAACTTAATCAAGGAAGGAGGTAAGAGACCTAAAGGAGGTACAGAACACTGAAGAAAGAAATTAAGGAAGATACAAACAAATGAAAGCATACACCATGTTCATGGATGAGAGAATTAACATCATTAAAATGTCTATATTACCCAAAGTAATCTATAGATTCAATGCAATCCCAATTAAAATACCAATGATAGACTTCACAGAGATAAAAAAAAATACTTCAAAAATTTATATGGAGCCAAAAATGCCCACGAATAGCTTCAGCAATCTTGCGAAGGAAGAACAAGGTAGGAGGAATCACAATACCAGACATCAAACTATACTACAAAACTACTGTCATCAAAAACAGCCTGGTACTGGCATAAGAATAGACACATAGATCAATGGAATAGAATAGAGAGCCCAGAAATAGACTCAGGACTCTATGGTCAATTAATATTTGACAAAGGGGGAAGGAACATAAAATGGAGTAAAAACAGTCTCTTCAACAAGTGGTGTTGGGAGAACTGGACAGCAACATGCAAAAAACTAAAACTAGTCCACCAACTTACACCATACACCAGAATAAACTCAAGATGGATAAAGGACTTAAACATAAGCAGTGCCACCATAAAGGTCCTGGAGAAAAATATAGGCAGGAAAATTTTAGATATTCTATGCAGAAATATTTGTACTGATACTTCACCAAGGGCAAAGGAAATCAAAGCACAAATAAATAAATGAGACTATATCAAACTGAAAAGTTTCTGTTCAGCTAAAGAAAACACCAGCAAAATTAATAGGGAACTAACTGTATGGGAAAACATATTTGCCAATGATCCCTCAGACAAAGGTTTTATATCCAAAATATATAAAGAACCTATGCAACTCAACACCAGGGAGACAGACAGCCCAATTAAAAAATGGGCAAAGGATCTATGAGAAACCTGAAGCCAACATCATACTTAATGGACAAAAACTGAAAGCTTTCCCCCTAAGATCAGGAATGAGACAAGGCTGTCCACTTTCTCCACTTCTATGCAACATTGTCTTGGAAGTTCTAGCTATAGCCATCAGAGAAGAAAAAGGAATCAAAGGTATCCAAATTGGAAAGGAGGAAGTCAAACTGTCATTATTTGCAGATGATATGATAGTGTACATTCAAAACCCGATTGGCTCCACCAAAAACTTACTCAACCTAATTAGCAAATTTAGCAAAATAGCTGACTATAAAGTCAATATCCAGAAATCAAAAGCATTTTGGTATACCAATAATGAAACAACAGAAATAGAAGCGAAAAAACAAATCCCATTTACCATAGCAACAAGAAAAATAAAGTACCTAGGAATCAACTTAACTAAGGAGGTAAAAGACCTGTACTCAGAAAACTACAGAACAATGAAGAAAGAAATCAAGGAAGACACAAATAAATGGAAGCATATACCATGTTCGTGGATGGGA